>JAPYZL010194472.1:0-10173 GCA_030522825.1 Platygaster orseoliae | reverse complement strand
CAGATCATGTTTTGAGGTTAGGATGTTTTGTTATTAAACTCTATGGTTTAAAAGTAAACAAACGACAATCATGATTGTTCAAATATGTTCAAATCAATAATATGGATAAATGATAAAAAAATATATAATGATAATGATAAATAGAACCACACAATAATTGTCATACAAGTAAAATCAAGTGACTGCTGCACCTACATCGCAGTTGCATCACAGCTTGATTTGTGTGGTTGTCAGTGTCACACCTGCACAGTAGTTGTCTTCCAAAGAAGAGTAAACAACACTATTGCTGTGGTCGTCACAACCACACCTGAGGTTAGGGCAAATGTTACTATTTTTTGTGGTTATGGCTACCTCAATTGAGCATGCTATAATCATACTGTTTTTTTCCGTGTACTCAAATAGTAGAATTTGACTATTGTTGGCAGTTAATTACGAGAAAACGACTTTATAACTAGTCGAAACATTAGTGACCATTTTAGAAAGTCCAAATTTAACTATTTTAAGTTTAAAAAGTTGATTTTCTAAATTTCAAGAATATCAGGACATGACATGTTAGATGTGACCGATCTGGCAAGGAACGTCCCAAATGTTATAATTTAGTGGAAAGAAACAGTATTATGAATTTAAACCTCTATCAATAAGATTAATCGATTTCTGAAGAAGCACGTATCAACAGTTTCGTCAAAATCCCTGTATTACAGCCCGAGTAGCCTTGCGCGCAGCGAGATAAGTCGCGTGTGCGCGACAATGAAGGGTTTAGTTGCGCTTGACAGACAATCCGTTTTCGCAGTGGCGCATTTAATCCGGCAAAAAGCGCCCGGCGGAGAAACAAGGGAAAGCAAAAGGAAAGCCGAACCCGTGTATCCTTGCGCGGTGCTTCGGTTATTTGTGGAAGCGGATGTCACGTGCAGGCGGGTGCGCCTTCGAGTGCTGGTGCTTCTTGCACGCCGTTTACGCCGCCGCGACTGCCTCCGTTTGTTTTCCGAAAGATGGGAAAAAAGTGTTAATGAATGTTGTACGCACACTCGCGCAGTAAATACTCATAAACTGCGCGACACGAGGGGAAAAAATACGAAGCAACGAAATCCAGGTCTCCAACGGTTGCGCCATGTTTAAACATGAGAGCTAATGAATTTACCCACCAACTTGATGTTTTTCATCGATCAAGAAATCGTTGAATGAAAAGTGCAACCTCTTAAGCAACTGAATTCTGTTGGATTTCGTGGAATTCAATGCAATGAAAGAAACGTAGTAGCTCCATTAGGTATATAAGTGAAAACCCAAGTTTCACTATTTTTCCGTATCGAATAAAACTCCCGAACGATCGGAATCCCATGATAACTTACGGAATACTAATTTGTCCTGGATTTGTCCATATGTTCTGTGGAATTGAAAAACTTTTCGACGATCCGTCATTTAACGTGAGTGCTGAACTTTGCCCAATTCCGACCGGATGCAGAGGGACTTTTCCTCGAAAGTATATAGTCCAGAGCCATAAAAGCGAACGTACGGAACCAGAGTCACGTCGCGATGAGAACAAACGTCACTGGCAAGGACCGAGGTATCGCCCGTTTGAGTCAGCGATAAAAATCCATCCGCACGTTTGTCCCTTCTGTGATGTCAAATTTCACGAAACTTTAGTGAATCAGCGGTAATTGAGAAAGGTGAGGTAGGACCTTTTTTTTATGAAAAAGATTGAGCGTCCATTCGCTGGCGTTTTTCCTAATCCAATTCTTTCTCAAACATTCGACATTTAATGAATGTAGTTGAATGTTATTTGAAAATAAACAAAAAGCGTCATCCACTATTAACCAGCATCTGTCCCTTAAAATTTTTAACGAAAAAGGTCTTGCGTATCGATTTGGCACATGCCTTCGAAACAAGCTAATTTTGCCCAAAAACAGGCTAAAAGAACAAGCAAAATATATAAGAAAAAAAAAAAAAATGCAGTGGTCACAAATTTTATAGAAACGAGTAGTGCATACATATTTTTTGCATACGTCACAACGATAGATGTATAAATTCATATGATATATTATGTACATCAAATTTGATTAAGTGTATAATTATATACTATGTGTGTAATATAAAAAAAAAGTGAAGTTTAATGGTTAAAATGCAGTAATAATTAAAATAATTATAAAATTAGTGAAAATTATGAAAAATATACTTATTCAAATCTAGAGAATATAGAAGATAGCTTAGTTTAGGTTATTAAAGTTAATGATATTCAAAAATAACAATGATTCTGATTTCGAAAGAATTTTTCTTCAAACCGAATTTTAAAGTAAATGTTTGATTACAAAAACCAGAATAATACAAATTCAAAAAATTGTTCCAACACGTGAATTAAGAAAGAAAAATTTAAATCTACGAAAATACGAAGAATTCGAAAAATGTTATAATCTTGAGCTTTGATTTTAAAAATCTATATATAAATCCGTGAAAATAGTAGAAAATGATAAAGGTTGTATGGATGCCACAAAAATTCGAAAAATACTTGAAATCTCTGAAACTTAAATAAAATGATGAAATGAAATAATGAGAATTGCATTAAAAATACGAAAATTCATAAAATATACGGTAATATTATGAAACGGTAATACGAAATAATCAAAAATAATAAATTATAATATATATAAAAAAAACAAAGAAAAAAAAACGAAAAATTATTAAAAAAATCTGTTTTAGACATACTGTTATCTAAAAAGTCTATTTGAAAACCAGATTATGCTACGGAATTTCATTACTAACAAAAATTACACGAATTCTAATTATAAATTTTTTCTTAGAAAAACGAAGAAAATAATAATAATTTTAAAAATTGTTTTCACTCATAAACTGATAAAAAAAATACTACGAACCTGTAAAACTTTGAAAATTGTAGTATCGAATTCCGGAAATCTACATGGAAATATATAAAAATTGCATAAAAAAATATGATAATAAATAAAATATACGAAAATATTATGAAATAGTAATATACAAAATAATAAATATGAATAAATAATTTTAAAAAAATATAAAAAAATACGAAAAATACTTGAGTAATCTGTTTAAAAGAAACTGCTGTCTAACAAATCTAGTAAAATACTTAGAATCACTGCAACTTTCGATTTTATTTCATTAAATTTGAAAAGTCTACAAGGCAATCCATAGAAATATGAAAAATCTATGAAAAAACTTGAATGTACTACCAAATTACAACAGTAATAAAAATTACTAAAATTCTAATTATAAATTTTTTTAATATAAAAACAAAGAGAATATTTTTTTAAATTTTTTCTACTCATAAACTGATAAAAATAAATAAAAATCAACAAAATTACTAAAAATCTATAAAACTTTTAATCCTGTAGCGTGAAATTCTGAAAATCTACGTAGAAATCCATAAAAATACAGTGGAGAAATGAAAACTGTATAAAAAATATGAAAATAAATGAAATGTACAATAAAATATGAAATAGTAATATGAAATAATAAACAATAATAATCCATTCTAAAAAAATATGGAAAAACACGAAAAATACTTGAGAAAATATGTTTTATAGATACTGATGTATAAAAAACCTATTAAAATACTTCAAGTCTGTGATACTTTCAATTGTGTGACATCAAATTACAGAAATCTACGAAGCGATCCATAGCAATACTAAAACTCTATAAAAATACTAGAATATACAACAAAATTTCAATTTACTAATTTACGCAAAATCTGTAGAAATTCAATGTAATTTTTTTAGTGATTTTTGTTGCTGATTTCTTTGTAAATTTAACTTGTTTCGTCAGTATGTATCAAATCCCACATGGAAAAAAAAATATCTTAATCTATTAAAATATCGACCTTATTTTTGTTTTTGTGTGAATTTAGCTTATTTTGAAGATATGTATCAAACTGATATATAAGACGTTTTTTGTTTCAAATTTTAAGGGATGATACGATTTGCTACAAACTTTGAAAAGCTGATTACGGTTGCAAATAAAATATTAACCGATCTTTGCTCATCCTCATTTATGTACATCATTTATTCAATGTTCACTGGAAGCTTAAAGACTTCTCCGCGACTCCTAAGAAAATATTCGGAAAAATGTGCTAGTACGAATTTCACGGTATGCATTTTGCGCGGAATTAAGGCTGTGCAGGCCAAACGTACATGACGTACCGTTAGCGCGACCGGTTACCCAAGTAAGGCCCGATTAAAAACCTCTTTCAGGGCCCAAACCAGTCGCCGCATTATTTCAATCATCGCGGCATAGTTTCTTCCGGAATTTCCGTGACGTCACATCCGCGAGACGCGGAGAATGAAACCAAGTCGTCTCGCTCCAACACGTTTCCACAAACGGAGGTAATGATTAGTTTCGAGTTTGAAAAGGGCTCTCCTATGGGTAATTAGAGAAATTATCGACACTAATTATATCCCAGAATTCGCAATCACTTCGCAGAAATCTCGATAACTGGGGATTTCAATGGTCTGTTGGGAATATTGAGAAAATTTTCCTCCGATGAATTAATAGTGAAAGGAAATGGAAGTTTAGAGTTGTAATTTTCAATGTGGAAATTGTGACATATATAAATAGTAACTAATAAAACTTTAGAAACCTTGAAAACAGTTATCATTCTTCTTACTTTTGCAAAAAACTCGATGGATTCAGCAATAAAAACTTCCAGTCACCCTTCATAATTTTTCCATCTACTCTTGAACAAAGTCCATTAAAAAAAAGTGCTTCTGTAAATTTACGATCACGGAAGGTAGTGAAAAAAGAATTCTATCTCATTATTTCGAGGAGCTCGGTTTGCCCGGTCCACACTTCCATTATTGAGATCGACGTTCTTTTCAGTCGTTGCAGGGTTGGAAAGAGTCGCGAATTCGTGGCCCGTAAAAAAGCGGTCGGCCGAGCTTTTTTTGGCCCTTTCGCGAAGAGCGCTATTCCGTTAGGCACTTGCACGACGCTGTATCGACTTGTTCGCGGTTGCATTACGAATTCAGATACGGCGCAAGAACAGTAAGTTTTGCTTGAATTATGCATGATTCCTCTCGTTGATTCTCCCCCCAGGGAGCATTCGACTCGACCTTGTATTATTCGGCGCTTCAATCGTTTCGGGACTTGGAACGACGCGTTATGTACGTCTGGGCGATTGTATTCAAGGATTTTCAAGTATTCAAGATTTCCAAAATATGAGAAAAGATGTATTGAAAGGTCATAAAAGATATTTTTTTTAGTATTCTACTATCATTATCTGCAATGTTAAAACCTAGAATAGTTGAATCCAAAGTTTTATAATTATGGAAATTAACAAGTAATTGACAATTGATAATTATTACACGAAACATAACACAGGTCTGTAAGGTTTTGTCGTTTTGAAGTTAATGATCTTTACCGACGTAATTTGTTGAGTAGAATTCGAATCCGAGCTCAGAACTAGTCCATCACGTCAGGATTTTGAGACATTTGAGGTTATGTACTCGAAAAATGGGGGTTTTCACCTCTTTGAGGTTATGTCTAGGGCACGGAAAATTTTTTTGATCTTCTTTCTGTTTGTCATCATTTAGTACTACTTTTCTCTTTTAAAATGAGCTATTGAACAGTCACCAGTGATTTTTTTTACAAAGTTACAGTCATTTTAAGCTTTGACATTCATCTGAACAACCAAATGAGGATTCACTCTGACTCTTTGGAGCATACCATTTTGTACCCAAAAATTTCTCTTAGAAATTTGTACTTGAGGGTTTTGATGGTCTCTGAATAAGAATTTACAGTTATGAAATCGATATTTTTATCACCAAGATGGTGGATTCAAAATGGCGGATCAAAATGTACAAAATCGAACGATTCCGATCTATAAAAGCTTTTTTTCGAGGGTTCTTAGGGTCGCTGATTACAAATAAAACTCTTAAGTACAGATTTCTAAAAGAAATGTGTGGGTGCAAAATGGTATGCTCCAAAGATTCAAGAGTGAATGCTCATTAGGTTGTTCCCTGGCGGCAGCTAAAAAACCGAACTTGAAAACGTCCAAGTCTCGGAAAATCAAATCAACCGAGGTCAAGTAAAGCTAGAAATCATTCCATTGCAATTCTAAGATGCAAAAAAAATTGTTTAAACAATGAATAAAGCATTGTTATTATATATCTAATTATAAATGACAGTGCTTTTTTATTATTTTTTATTTTTTTTGCATCTGTTTATCATAATAAAATGATTTTTAACTTAAACTGACCTAGGTTAATTTGATTTTCCGAGATTTAGACGTTTTAGAGTTTGGTTTTTTGCTGCCGCCAGGGTTCAGATGAATGTCAAAGCTTGAAATGGCTTTAAATTTGTGAAAAGTAATCACTGGATTCACTGGTGACTGTTCAATAGCTAATTTTAAAACGAAAGAGTAGTACTACATGATGACGAAAAGAAAGAAGATCGAAAAAATTTTCCGCGGCCTGTACACAACCTCAAAAGTAGTGAAAAACACTATTTTTCGAGTACATAACCTCAAATATCTCAAAATTCTGACGTGATGGACTAGTTCTGAGCTTGGATTCAGATTCTACGTAAAAAATTACTTTGGAAAAGGCCCCTTACTTGAAAACAACACAAACAAACATATTATTTGCAGACCTGTGTAATTCACTACGAAAATAGAATAAATAAAAAAAAAATGAATTCATTTTTTATTATCTATGAATTGAAAACTTTAATTTTTTGAATACATTTTTATATATATATTGTATAAATTACATTTTTCTTTATTTTTTATTTTACTGCGGCCGTACACAGAGACGTTTGTTTCTACACGGATTTGTTAAGTGTATTGTATACGACTTTTGTACAAAACCGTAAGGAATAAATAAAAAAAAGTTGATAAAAAAAAATTTTTTTATAAACGCAAAACATTAAAAAATTGAATACTTTTTTGAATCAGTTTTTTTCAACTAAAGAAATACCGTCAAAAACTAGAATGATAATAATTAATAATGACGAAAAATAATTGAATGATTTTCATTGATTTTGTAACTTTCATAAGCGTGCATAATGAAAAAAAATGTTTTTTTTTTTTTAATTTCAAATAATAATTCTAATAAATAAATGTATGAATAATGAATTAAAATTATTTTTTCAAAATCATTAAATTTCTCTTATTGGTCGACGTAGTTTTTATCGTTTCAAAGGTATTGAAGTATTCGAATGATCTGAAATTCAAGACATTTAAGCCGCAACTTTTCCTAAAAATTTGAAACAAAAAAGTTCTTTCGTATTGATTTGAGAAATTCGATAAAAAAAGGCACAAAATAAGTTGATGTTTTTTTTATAAGGATGTTTGTTTTCTGTTTTTTTTTTTTTCATGTTGAATTTTATACAGGCTGACAATACAAGCTAAATTTACAATAACAAAAAAAAAAAACCAAAATCGCAATTGATAAGTAATAAGTAGAATTAAAGATATTGAATTAATTATCGAAAAACTTTATATAAATGATAAAATTGAAACTTTTGATAATGGAAAACTTTTTTTGAACTAGATGTCTAACAAAATATTCAAAAATAAAACGATTTGTATATTATTTATTCAAAAATGCAATAACATAACAATATATTCATAACAAACATGACACTGATTTTTAAATCTATCCTAAGAATGACCATTTTTATTTTTATAACTTCTAAATTTTAATATACTCATTAATAAATTTTGCCGACTACTTGTTGTCGCAAATTTTCAGAATACTTTAATTTTCAAAAATCTGCAAATTTTCCAATGTAGAGCATTTTTCAAGTATTAATAATTAACTTATCGTCCGAAAATCCTACGGTTTGCAAAGTGTTCTAAATGTGACGAAATTTCTAAATTTAAACATTCATTGAAGATTATGCATAACATTCATCAAAATGAGTTAATTTTTACAATTTTAAAATTCTTGCAATCTCCGAATTTCGAAAAAGTTTGACAACTTTTCGAATTTTCCTTATCAATAACATTTCTACAATTTTAAAAATTGCGTGAATATTTGAATTTCACAAAATTTATTGAATTTTCAGAATATCAGTTTCGAAATTATAATCATTTACGGTGTTTCTAGAGTAAAAAAAAATTCATTAAATTATGATTGAATAACGGAAGGTGCTATAATGTTCCAAAAAACGTTTATTCATAAAACATTAAGTTTTGAAAAATAATTGAATTTTCAAATTTTGACATTTTGGATGTTGATAAAGTTTATAACGTTGAAAAATCACACGAGAATTTTTTTTCTGAGATTTCCCATCAATGATTTAAAAGTTCAAAAAAGTAAATTCAGCGAAGACCCTTAAAATCGTCGAAAACATATTCATTAGATCATCGACGATGAAATTCGTCGTTTTAAAAAAAGGCTGAACTTTTGATATTCTTGTAATAAAAACTTTTTTCATAAAATTTTATTTCTTGTGGAAATATTTGACACAATTTTTTTCATAAATATTCCAGTTCATAAGAAATGTACCTATAAGACATAAATATTTTCTTATTAAAAAATTGAAATTTATTACAAAAGTCACTGGTTTTTATAAAAAATTTTTTTCTTATTTGAATTTTTCAGGTCGACCTCATAAGAAATTTCTGGTTGTTATTAGAATTTTATCATTTCTTATAAGAATCAAAATCACTAGTATATAATTTTTTCAGTGAATTTTTAAATTTAGAATTTGAATCGTAATTTTGGAATCTAGAATTGAAATTTCAGAATTTCAATCATAATTTTTGAATTAAGGATTTAAGTATGAGGATTTGAATAAGAATTTTAGAATTCAGAATTAAAATTTCAGAATTTGAATCAGAGTTTTTCGTTTAGAATTCATATTGTAAAAGTAGAATCGGAATTTCTGAATTTAGAATTCAAATTTTAGAATGTGAATCAGAATTGTCAGAATTTTAAAATTCTTGAATTTTTTCACTGAATTCAGTGAATTCCTGAATTCATAATTCAAATTTAAAAATATGAATCAGAATTTTCAGAATTCGGTAAAGTTTCACAGTGAATTCTTGAATTTTTTTCAGTGAATTTTCAAATTTAGAATTTTAATCAGAATTGTTTAATCTGAAATTGAAATTCTAAAATTTAAATTTGAATTTTTGAATTTCGAACTCAAATTTCAGAATTTGAATAAGAGTTTTTGAATTTAGAATTCAAATTTCAGCATTGGAATCAATATTTTTGAATTTAGAAATTAAATCAGCATTTTTAACTTTAGTATTCAAATTTCAGAATTTGGATCAAAATTTTAAGAATTTTTGTATTCTTGATTTTTTAGAAAATTCCTTGTTATGGGCTTCGTCGAATTTGTTTTTTCAAGGTTTCACATTACTTTTGGTAAATCTCTGAAAAAAATTTGCGTTTGATTTGTCAACGTTGTAAACTTTATGAACATACATTTTGCCAATTTTTCTAAATTTTTCACATTTTAATTTTTTAAATTCATATACTTAGAATCAGGCCTGGCTTAAGGCACGGGCAAGCTGGGCAGCTGCCCAGGGCGCCGTAGAAAGGGGGGCGGCACTGACGACCAACTAATTTTTTTAACGTTGTAAATTTTAAATTAATTCCTAAGTAAACGCATGTCGTCATTCTGGACTGAAATGCGAATTCAGTTATTTACCTGCTTATACTTAGCAACATTTGTAGTTATTCTTCGGAATTAAAGGAATTGTTGGCTGTGTAAAATTTGTTAAAACCACGTACAACACCTGTAAATGTTTTAAGTTTCATTGCGCGAAATATGTTTTCAAATCCTAATGTCGCTATCGCTCTTCGAATATTACTAACCCTGCCAGTCATGGTAGCAAGCGGAGAAAAAAGTTTTTCTACACTCAAATTGATTAAGAAATATCTTTATTTGTAATTTACGAATAATCGAATATTTGGACGTGAATTATTGGAAAACTACAAATAAAATATCGTATTGCGAGTTTTAACAATGCCTTTTTAGACAAAACGATTACATCCCTCGGCTTCGCCTCGGGCTGCAACTCTTCGTTTCGTCCAGCCTGACATTGTGAAAACTCACAATAATATACTATTATTCAACGCCGTGAAGTAATGGCTCGTATCTTCCACGCTTGTATCTCATAAAACTCGCATTTCTTCACGTTGTTGAATAAAATATCGTCCTCAACTAGTGTGGAAAGTTTTTTCTAACTCATTTGAT
>JAPYZL010194445.1:0-27848 GCA_030522825.1 Platygaster orseoliae | reverse complement strand
GAATAGCTTGTGCAAATTAAGATTTGTTTGGTTGAAAAACATTAAAAATTTGACTAAAAAACTGGGTGCCCCTATAAATTTGGGACACACTGTAGTTCAGTTCAGCAAATTAATTTAAAAAAACAAACTTTAAAAAAACCTCATCAAGATCATATTAAAATTCCGTTACCTTTTGAAGGAATTTTAATATGCATTTTTATAATTTTATTTATAATTTTTCAACATGAATGATAATTTTAATGGAATTTTAATATGATCCTGATGAGGACAAAATTGTGGCCGAAATATTGAGATTTTTTTTTAGACTAAAAAAAGCTTTTATTTTTTAGGCCAAAAAAGATTTTGAAAATGCTGCATAGAGATTTTATTTTTTACACATTTTCCTGATAATTTTTATTACGTTTTCGAAGAAATTATTTTCTGCCTAAAAAACAATGGGTGAAACAGTAAAATTTCACTTGTAAAATCTATGAATATAGTTATACTACGATAAAAAATTATAAATAACTGAAGTCGGATTTGCTATAATCACTGATTTAAATTTTTTTTCGACATAATTTAGTTCAGTAAATTCATTTTTATTTCTGTGAGCCAATTTTTAAAAAATGAAAAAAAAAATCATCAGAATCATAATGAAATTCCATTGCCCTTTGAAGTGATTTTAATTATCATCTTTATAATTTTAATTGCAATTTTGTGATATGAATTTTAATTTCACTGGAATTTTAATATGATCCTGATGAAGAAAAAAATGTGACCGAAATATTGATTAAATAAAGTTTTTTAGAAATTGGCTCCAAGAAATTAAAATTGATTAGCTGTCCTATTTTTGTGTACGAATCATTGGAGTATTCAAGTATTTACTAGTTTAATTTTAATTTTCGAAACTTTCAAAAACAAAAATGACCAGTCATCACTGTAACTGCTGATGTTGTTAAATGACTTATTTTCATAATTGGAACCTGAATGTAATAATTATACACTTTATTTTATTATTTTACACCCTGTGATAAACTACTATTTCCATATTTTATAAGAATTTAAAATAATGCTCGAAATATTTTTGAAAATTGAAACAAACATTTCGACAAGGTAAAAAAATTCTTCAATTTATATATCATTGCAATAAATTTTTGAAAGCCCATATCGATGCCAATAATAATAAAAAAAAACTAATATATTTTTTTTCAGCAATTATTTTTCGCATATTCGTTTATGAAAAACCACGACTTTCAAAAACTGATGAAAGCATTCAAAATTGTATTTTCGTTTCACAGTGCATTCATTTCATTTTATATTTACAGTCCAGAAAATATATTATTTTCGTGAATTTCAAGAAAAACACAAATGCTTTTTTCATGATATCTCCCTAATATCACAGTCGTTTGGTAAAATAAAAAACTTTTTCATACCTGAAACACTGGTCGTCGTAATGAAATTTCCACTTATTCAATTTGGGAAAGTATAACGATCGACTTTAACTTTTAGCACTTGGAAGACCAGAATTACTTTGCATTCTTTCCAGGGCTTTGAGTAATCTGGGGGCTTTCCGTTCACTTTCATACTTAACGAATTTTTGTGCAGCTCGCAAATTCAGAAAGCTTACACGACAAGGGCACGACAGAAGCCGTGATGAATGTCCCACAGGATCAGGCCGTCTAATCAAGGCTTCTGCGGTGTCGCGTTTTATCCGAATCTCATTCATGCGGACCGATGCTATCGCGTCTTTAATGATTCCGCGCGTCCGACATTTTCCGGGCACTGATTGGACTCGAGCTCTTATAACGGAATCGTTTCGCTTGATTTTTTTTTCTCTCTTTACCGTCGAATAGCGCGAATCCGAAGAAACTCGAGAAGGCTGAGAAATGAAATGTCTGTTCCAGTTTAGAATATTTTTTGTAAGTCTACTTAGATTTTATCCATCCCAATGAGAACCATGCAGGGAGAAAAAAGATTAATATTTTTACTACAAATATTGGAAGAATTGCTCTCTTCTGGGAAAATCTACAATTTTGTTTATTATAGTATACTTAGTCATAAAAATATTTATTTTAACCATGCGCTATGGTAAAACGTCAAATATCGCAATTATGAGTTGATATACAGTAAAAAGTACTAAAAATACTGTATTTTTTATTTTTGTAAATAACATTTTTTATCATACAAGATATTATAGAAAATTACCTTACATGATCATAATTTCTACATTTTTTTATAAGTATTACTACACTATATGTCAATGACTTCAATACGAATATTTTTAATGTACTATATACAGTAAAATTTACTATATTTTTTTGAAAAAACTACTAAATTTTCTTTCTGTGTGAAATATTGTTGGAACATTTTTGAATTTCAATTCGTAGAATCTAGTTATTTTGCTACTTTTTTCAATTAGATATTCACATATATTAAAGAAAAAAAGGTAATAATTAAAAATTAAATCTGCATATGTTAAAACTGTTCAAAACTGCTAAAATGCTGAAACTGTTAAAATTGTTCAAAAACAGTATAAGTTGATGATGATACCATAAATTTATTCAAACGATGTACAATCCATGATAATGTAGGATAAGCTTTTTTAACCCAATAATTTTTCTTATATAAATGCTAATATATTATACATATATTATATAATATACAAATATATATTATATAAATACTTTTTTAGCATAATAGTAGTCATATGGTATAGTAGAAAATAAAATAATATACGATTGTTTAGTATAATTTACTAATACTTGTAAATAATACGTAAATAAATGTAATACTTGTAATAATTGTTAACTAATTATGTAATACTAATATTTTTATATACCTATATACTGTTATTCTTACTTATTTAATTCTTTAATATTGAATTCAATTAAAAAAATCCTTTTTCATAAATTTAAATCAATTTCATTCAATAACAAGTTAATGTAAAGGTACGATTAAGAAAAATAAGAATAGAAACTGCAACAGATCAAAAACAGATCTTCCAAGCAAAACTCAAACACATGAAGATCCAGTTGCAAAACCAAGTAAAGAAGACAAGCTTCATGTGGAAATGGGCATAAGTGGAGGATATTATAACTCAGTTGACAATAATAACTCATTTATTCCCATGTAAATGAATATGCAAGAGTAACCAACAATTCGTGGTTGTAATAATTCATAATCCACGTCTTACAGGGCGAGAAACTCCAAAAATTTTAACAGAACATTACATAGCCACACTACCTTACCTTAGTAGATAAAAAAAAGTAGAGAATTAACATTGACAAGGAACTCAACAATGCATGCGGTTTAAACAGTATAATCACGTTGAGCGCAAAAGAAAATTGTCACTAATTTGTGTACAACAAATTGAAAACATAACATTACATGGTAACAGTACTCTCACTTTGGTAGATAAAAGTCTACAGATAATATTGGCAAAGAATTAACAATGCGCGTTGTGGATATCGAAAAATATTTGAAAATCCAATTCAAGAGTATTTCGCAGAGTCAATAAAAACAAAAGTTGCTTTGAAGCGAGGCTAGCATTGGCAATGCAAGAGCTGGGATAGTTTCAATAATGGTTATTGCATAGATCCAGAAAAGTTCACTGAACTGGCTGGAGAAAACGCGAATAAAATGAGTAAAATCACGGAATATTCATTGTTAAAACGAACTCAAGCCATACGAAGACACAATGGTTGTTGATCAATTTTCAACGAATAAAGAAGTAGAACATAACATTACACAGTCACTACCTTACCTTGGTGAAGTAACATGTACACCGTTTTGGAGAGACTATTACAACAAGTCTCCCAATGTAAGCGGATTTTCCGCGATGTTATATTCACTCTGCACAACATCAAGAATGCGAGAAGCGTTCTGCACGACGCCTCTAGCGGCATGCGCTCGAAGCTCCCGGAGAATCGATACTAGAAGTCGCAGCAGCGGGAAAATTCAAAATCATAATATTTCACAGAGACATATTATTTTGATTTTTTTTTCGATAAACCTCCCCCAAAAATTTTTTCTGCCTGCAATACTGAATTAATCTTTTTTATCCTCTTGAATAAAGTTGAACATCACTTTTTATTCTTCGATTCCTGTCGTTTTTTTTAACTTTTATTACTTGAATATATTACTAGAATAATTGATTATAAATTTTTAATTTTTACTTATCGGGTTTTATATATATATTTTAATTAATATGTTTAACATATTATTTTCTTCCTTTTATATTTAATTAGTTATTAAAATAATTATAATAATTGTAAAAAAAAAAAGTTGCTGTTAAAGCTTTTAAGAAAAAATAGGAAAAAAAAATAAAAATTTAAAAAAAAAAAAAAAAAAAAAAAAAAAAAAAAACGAGAAAATGCTGCAAAATAAAATTCATTGTGTCAAGTCATGTTGAAATAGCAAATATTTTTGCTGCTACAGCAAACGCTTTTTTCCGTGAAGACTTTTTGCTATTTTGTACAGAAATAAAAAATTATCAATCGTAACATTTACTTTTATATATAAAAAATCACTAGAATATTGTAAATTTTTAATCACACAGAGAAAAAAATTGTTTGGTTACAGCAACTATCGATTTAGTAAAATATGAATCCACCAAAGTTTTGGGTACTACAACCAAAACTTATGTTATTGCAACTAATGCTCAATGTGTATGACTGATACTTAGGTTGCAATAACCAATTATTTGGTTATCGTACCTAAAGTTTTGGTTGTACTACCTAAAATTTTGGTGCGTACATATTTTACTCAATAAATGGTTGTTATAGCCAAAAATCAACAAAAAGATTTGCTATTTTACCACAATTTGAGAAAACGAATTTTTTTGTTGCAGTAGCTTACTTTGTTGCCTCAACAAATATTTTTTGCTACTAGAGTGCAATTACAATGCAAAGTGATTTTTCACTTAGGTAGCAAAAAAAATTTGTCTAATTTTCTCATACATCAAGCTAAAACAACTCCTTTTTTTCAGTTAAAAAACTACTTAATTTCTTTGTAATCCATCTAACTACAAACAATCACGTTCACTAAGTTATCAATTCTTTTTCACCTCCCTCTATCCACTCTTACTGCTTCCACAAAAAAATCCTTGATCCTGCCTCTGCTGTGACAGTTTTCCGATATAAAAAAAAATCACCCTCGATGCCAAGTTTTCCAGCACTACCGGACTTATCCGTCGGCCCATCATCCCTCAGACCGAAGGTCGAGCCCGAGGTGAGAGAAGTGGAAGCAAAGATTGGATGGAAGAAGGTAAGAGGATCAAGGGCAACGAGAGGAAGCGGAGGTGAGAATAAGAGAAAAAAAAGTCGCGGACGAGCGATAGTGCGGTTCTACGAGGGGCGCGGGAGGGAGGAGGGGCAGAAGGAGAAGGCAAAGGCGCAAAAGCGTCGACCAGAAAAAGAGCGACGAAGCAGATCTCCGCGAAACCCGACATCAGGTTGAATCCACCCACCCGTGCAACTGACCTGTCCTCTCCGCTGCTTATACCTGAACGTTCTGTACTTTTTTTATTCTTTTTTTCCACGTTCAGACTCTGTTTACGCAATTCGATGGGTTTCGACGCGTCTCCAGGGGACCGCGTGATTACCCGGTGCTTTTTCGCGACCTCGGGGACTTTTATTTTCCGATTCTCCCTATCGACATTGGATATACTCTGCGTGAATGGTTTTGTTGGGCTTGGGTTATAGGAAAACTCGGGAAACGGATAATCCGCGATTATTAGATTTCACTAATGGGTTTGTAAATAATTGCTGTTGCGAATTTTCGACTGCTTGCAATTAAGACGATGGCTCGGTGGATAATGTTTTATTGCATGGAGGTTTTAGATAGACTGAGAAAAGAATATTGTAATTTGTACTATAAATATTGGTAGAAATACTGTAGTGTGGGAAACTCAGCAATATTATTATAATTTTTGGTATATTATAGTGCCTTTAGTCTTATTTTTACCGTGCAGTGTAGCAAAACGTCAAGTATTGCAATTATACTAGCTTACATAAAGAATCTACTTTTCAAAAAAAGTGTTTACTAGACTAATAATTTGGGGTCGTTGAGTACGAAAATATCAATCATTCATTTTTCCAAAGAAGCGTTATTGAAATATTTGCAAAAAACATGTTTTTCTCATTTATTGCCAGAAATAGCGAAAAAAATTAACTTTATAAACATAAAATATACATAATTTAAAAAGGTACCCTTCTTAGCTTTACTGTGATATACTGCTTTTACCGACCGAATTAGTAGTTTGTAAGTTACAGCTACTGAAAATGTTAAAAAAGTACGTTTTTCATGATGAGTAGTTTTTTGACACGCGCTTTTTTAAAATTTTCAGTAGCTATAACTAGAAAACTACTAATTAGATCGATAAAAGTAGTATATCACCGTAAAGCTAAGAAGTATACCTATCCAAAAATACATATTTCATGTTGATTAAGTCAATTGTTCTTGATGTTTCTGGCAAAAACTGAGAAAAACATGTATTTTGCAAATATTTCGATAACGCTTCTTTGGAAAAATAAATAATTGTTATTTTCATGTTCAGCGACTTAAAAATATTCTGAAAAACTCTTATTCTGAAAGGAAGTTGCAACTAACGAAAAATTTGTAAACTAGTGTTTTAAGTTGATACAGAGTAGAAAATACTAAACACACTGTATTTTTTACTTTCGTAAATAATATTTTTGATGTGCCTTAAGTTCTAAATATTTGTGAAATAAACGAAAACGAAAAATCGATTTATTTTATATTTTCCCCTATGATAAAAATAATAGTAATGAGAAAATTTAAATAATATATGTTTAATATAAATAATTATGATTTAATTTAATAACTACGTAATGTAGAACAATTTTTTTTTGACTGATTTTGGAACGTTTAGAACTCAAGAGACATCATTTTTTCATATACAAGATATTGTGGGAAATTACATAATTATAACTTCTACATTTTTTCATAAGTATTACTATTTTATATGCCAATGACTACAATACGAATATTTTGAATAATTCAATACTGTACATAGTAAAATTTACTATACTTTATATCGATTTTATATAAAACTAAAAAAATTGAAACTCACACTGAGAAAAAGATCTGCTAATTTGTAGGTATTCATAATATTTAATTTTATAAGAAATAGACAAATTCTTGTAACAATTAAAAACTTCTTACGAAAATTCCGTTTCTTATAAGGTCGACTTTATAAAATGCTCATCAGAAAAATTTTTGTATATTGACCATATAAAAACCAGTGACACATTTATAATAACTGTCAAATTTTTATAAAAAATATTTTGAGCCTGGTAAATTTATTGTAAACTGTAATTTGTATAAAAAGTTTTTTAATCTTAGACTAAATAACGCAATTAAAAAAAAGTATAAAAATAATTTGATTCTCGTTACATATATGAAATCGTATTATTTTATTTAGGCACTGAGAAAAAAACCTAGTAATTTGTATTATAAATAATGGTAAAATACTGTTCTAGAAAAATCTACAATATTATTTTTATTTTTCATATATTGTAGTACGTTTAGCCATAAATATATTCATTTTTACCATGCAGTATAGTGAAACATCAAATATCGTAATTTATAAGTTGATATATAGTAAAAAATACCAAACATATTGTATTTTTTACTTTAGTAAATAACAGTTCTCAATATACAGGTTATGGAAAATTATATAACATGATCATATTTTTTAAATTTTGTCATAAACATTACTGTATATATCTTGATTCCCCATTGCTATATTTTTTAGTAAAAAGTACTAGATTTTTTTTTTCGAGGATAAACTACTATTATATTTTATTATAATTTTTTCTTAGTATTTTTTGTTGTAGGTTATTATTGTCACTCTAAATGAACTTTCATGAATATTTATTTCAATGATGTGTAATTTTATTATGTAAAAAATAAACTACCTATCTTTAATTGAACTTTTGTTGAACGCTTGAAAATATTCACGAATCATACTAGTCACTCAATTTTATTTTATTTCAATTCAAAGGAAATATGATGATTTTCATCCTGTAATATTCTAATTGTCTTTTTGTATTGTTCCACTTTATTTTTTAATTATAATGATAATTTTATATATATTTTTCAATTAAACATAAGTTAAGTATTGTTTTCGTTTAATTTTATTTTTAAATACGAATTTCCATGCACATTATTTGATTACATATAAAAAGCAGTTACCAATTTTTATT
Organism: Platygaster orseoliae; assembly: GCA_030522825.1. Lineage (NCBI taxonomy): Eukaryota > Metazoa > Arthropoda > Insecta > Hymenoptera > Platygastridae > Platygaster > Platygaster orseoliae. The sequence goes on along the minus strand of JAPYZL010194445.1, from coordinate 19,641 downwards.
TTACACAGAAAAAAATTAATTTGCTGTATCAGCAAAAAAATGTGCTGTTTGCGCACAATTTGACAGTGTTAACTTTTTTTTGTAGCAGTATTTTATTTTTCTGTTGTTTCAATAAATCTATTTTGATACTAAAATTAAAAGAATTTTGTGCTATAGTTTGATAACTTAACAATGATAATAATGAATTTCTTTAAAAATCGGTACAATCGCTTAGTGCACAATAAATTCGGTGCTCAATAAACTCATACACAATTGTCACCTTGTACACACATAAAAAAAAAAGGATTTGCAGTATCAGTAAAAAGATGCGCTGTTTTAACGCATTTTAAACGAAATTTTTTTACAGCAGTAGCTTATTTTTTGCTGCCAGAGCACTATCAATACCCATAAAACTGATAGTAAAAAGTACTTGTTGAGGCAACAAAAAAACAAGTTACAGCAAGATATTTTAAACTTTTTATGTAGAAACAGTATATTTTTTCCCTGACATTTTTCGATGCAAGTTCAAAATTCCTCCATTTCGAAATCGAATTCCCTTCTCCGGAACCGCGAAGTATACGAAATCAATCACAATCGGTTTAAGATCTGCCTCTTTTTCCCTCCATCCCTCCGTCTCTCTCTCACTTTTACGGTGATTGCCTGCGCACTGTATAACACGCATATAATTACAGGGCCGACGATCGGATCGCTCTCGGGGCTCGCCTCTCTCTATTCCTTTTGGTATCCCCGGCGCGGTGCCATACTCGCGCTCTGTTTCGCCAGCGTCAATGTAACTGGTTTCGCGATTGAGATAACCTTAACCAGCGGCGGCGGCGTGCCAACCGGAATCATGCCATGGATCAGCTGGGCAGTGTCCAGATCTTGGTACATCCATCGTAATGGCCATAATGCGGGACACGATCGGCACCCTCGATCGCAGCTTTTTTCGATTCCAATGTTTTCGCTCGGCGAAACTCCAAGGGGGAATTTTAATGGAATCTCTTAAAATCATGCAGCTATCGTGAAACTATAAATTACGATCGAATGTATGGTCTGCAAATGGAACACTGGGAATTGTATTTTCTGATTTGTTATGTGAGGAGAGGAAAATTATTTTATGAACTCTCTAAATCTAAATCAGTGGAAGTTGACCTGGTTTTTTCAGTGACTTAGTCAATCACTGTGAAACAATGGAATTCTAATGATTCAGTGATCATTTTTTCATTTATCAGTGATCATTCTCGGTGAAATCATTTTTGAAACGATTTTATAAGAATACAGTCGATTGGATATTAAATATTATAACTTTGATTTCATCCTAAAAATGCAGTTTAAATTTCAAAGGGGACACGAATAAGCTTTATTACGCCACTGCTTCTAATCATCCGCGTTGCCGATTACTCACGCTCCTTCCCGTTGCGAAATCGCGAATTAATTCGTCATTAATCCGCGCGCAAAGAGCGTGCCTGGATACGTATCTCCAGAGCACGTGTAAGCGGAATTAACAAAAAGGCACACGTGTGCTATGCTCGCTTTCGCGATATATCGCGAATCAAACGTTATGGCACACATATGGCTAAAGTCCCTCATAACGACAGTGTCCTTTTATCCCAATCTTGCATGAAATCGTCCAATCGTGATTCGAAACCAACTTTCATTGCGGAAAGATCAGTTGAAAAAGGACGGGAAATGATAAATAAATGAATACAAGATAATATACAAAAAATTAATCTATCAGAAATGTAACTGACATTTATTAATGCGTGTTTTTCGAAAAACACACTGAGAACGTTGCCGACCATTTTCCCGAATCCCTTTTCCCGAACAGCCTTTTTCCCGAATCCGTTTTCCCGAAAGGTCTTTTTTCGAACGGCCATTTTCCCGAACGGTCTTTTTCCCGAAGGGTTTTTAATTTTGCCGAACGGGAAATTTTCCTATCAGCCTAATGTCTAGAAATGCCATGGTTACGCATTTACAATTTTTAAATTTCAAAACTGTCATAAAAATTTTGAATTGATAAATATAATTTTACAATTGTATTTTTAAAATAATTAAAAAAAATTTTTTTTATTCAAATTTTGTTAATTTTTAAATAAAATGAACTTTACAATTTTTAAATTCAAAACTTTTAGCATGACTCTTATTGAAGACTCTTCTAATTAAATTCATAAATGTATACAATTGAAATAAAAGTGAAATTTCAACCGAATTAATACTTTCGGGGGGAAATAATACGTTCGGAATAATGACATTTCGGGAAAATGGTCATTCGGGAAAATGACCGTTCGGGAACTTGGATTCGGGAAAATGACCGGGAATCCACTGAGAAAAAATATGGTATTTCGAAATGTTTATATTTAAAGGTACTAGAATAATATAAATATTACAATGTTATATTTGTTGATAATATATTACAAAAGAAAATGTTAAAAGTGCAAAAAGTACACAAAATATCATATGTGTGTATAGTAAAGTATCAATGTTTTTAATATACCTTTTGTTTACTACGTTTTTAGTTCATACAGAACTGTTTTTTAAATATTCAGAGAAAACTTCTTATTGATGATTACATAGTGAAAATTCAAGTGAATTGTTAAATTAAAAATATATTTTTACAAAGTTCATAATTGAAAATTACTATATTGTATACTAGAAAGTACATATTCATAAAGTGTACAACGTTGACAAAACACATGAAAATTTTTTTCTGAGATTTATAAAAATAATATAAAACCTTGAAAAAACAAATTCGACGAAACCCCTAACAAGGAATTTTCTAAACATGTTCATACGTTAGTGATTTTGATTCTTATAGGAAATGGCAAAATTCTTATAACAATTAGAAATTTCTTATAAAAAACTCAAATAATAAAAAAACTTGATAAGAAATTTCAAATTTATTATAAGAAAATATTTAAGCCTCGTACATTTCTTATGAACTGGAATTTAAATGAAAAAAATTTTTATAAACATTTCTACAGTAAAAAAATTAAATAAAAAAATTTTTTATGACAAGAATCTTCAAAGTTCGACCTTTTTTGAAAATTACGAATTTCATCGTCGATGATTTAATGAATTTTTGTTGTCGACGATTTTTAGGGGCTTCGCTGATTTTGAGGTTTTAAATGATTTATGGTAAATCTCAGAAGAAAAATTCTTGTGTGATTTTTCAACGTTGTAAATTTTGTGAACAAAGAAACTGCACAGATTTGAATACTGTAAAACAATATGAGCTTTTTGAAATGTGGTTTTGTAAAATTGTAGTATTACATTGCAGAAATTCTAACAGTAGTATGAGGTATAAAATTTAGTTTTTTTGCAACATATATTTATTACTACAATATCATATGAGAATGTTATCAGTATAATGTAACAAAAAATAAAGTTATTTACCTAAACTGATTGTACAGTAAAATAATTCATTTAAATAATAACTAGATTTTTTTCTCAGTGCATTAAAATGTATTATTTGAATATATAATATTTTATTTTTTGGAATTCAAATATTGTTATTATTAAATTGTTTTTATTTAAATTTTTAATTTAAAATTTAAAATTAGTATTTTTATACTTGAATGCACAAAATCTTGTGACAAAGCTATGATTTATTTAAAATTAAACCTATAAATAAATGTAAAATTATTTATGACTGTCAAAAAATTTTCTATAAAAATAGTGTAATTTAGACATGTTATTTTTCACTTAATATTAACTTATACTTGCGAAATTCGACGTTTTATAAAACTGTATGGTAAGAATAAATAAATACATAGCTGAATAAACTTTATTATTTGATAAGTTAAAGTTATTTTCTAAATTTTTTTAGAGTATAGTTGATTTCTTAAATATTAGAAGTACAAAAAAATTGGTTTTTTTCTGATTGATGTAAACCTTTCTTATCACTTTTCATAACTATTGAAACTATTTGATTCTAAGGAGCAAAATACTTTTGAATACAACTCATTATTGTAGTTAATAATTTTTCAAAGTTTATACACACTTGTGTTAAAAAACTAAAATTTTTGATATCACGTGAAGTAGCCTAAAATTTCTGAAATTTATAAGGAATAAATAACGAAATACTGGTTAATGATCGGGACCAAGTGGTCGATCATTGGAACACACTTTGGTTCTACGCTGGCGAAGCACTTTCTAGGTCAAATTAATACGTATCCCTTTAGAGTAACGGCACTCTGCGCCGTTTCCGCAAACGAAATTTTACTAAAAACACGCGGTAATTGCGGTTTCCAAGAAAACAGCCATCTCCGGCTCGTTGCTCAATTAGAGAAATAATGCCGAAGCCGGAATACCCGAATTAACTTCAATTTCCTTGGGCCCCGAACTTTAGCCAACTCCGGAATTGATATTTCAAAAAGCGAGCTGCGAATAAACGCTTAATGCCATGATCCTTTTCTTCGCATGCCCGAGTCTACCGTCGCTTTATTTATGGCCACTTTTCTCGACGTTTATTTCTCGCGGCAAAAGTAAAAGCCGCGCTGAACGTAAAACATTATCTCGCAGATGCTTCAACTCCGTGGAAAAGAAGCGGAAAAAAAATGGCATATCGTAACGCGTCCCGCGCTCGCGCCGAGTCAAATAAATAACGCCGTCAAAACGGCCCGATATTTGTAATGGGAAAATTATGCGGCGATCGAAATTTCCCGGCGTTTCCGTGGCTCTCGCCTTTTATTTTCGGGCGAAAGCGCCGAGTATGCAAAACTCGGGCGGCTCGGGTCCGAGGTATACGAATTTTGTTTAGGGAATAATTCGAACCCTTGGAGGATGGGATAGGGGAAAGCACGGTAATCGAGCGTTCCCCAAAGGGTTCGACCCTTCCGAGGAAAAGTTTGCGAGATATCCCTGTGTCCACTTTTGTGGGGTTGTTTGCGAAAAACACGGCTGGTTTTCGAGAGGGTGTATTGAGAGGTCATTAAAAACTGAAGGATTTGCGGGGAATTGCGAATGGTGTCGTAAGAACAGGGGTAAATATACGTTGGGGGGGGGGGGGATCGAGGGAAATTAAAGGAGAAAATTTTTTTGTTATTTTTCGTTATATTAGGATCATGTCCGGAGTTTCGATGAAAATGAATAGAAAGGAATTTTCCTTTAGTGTTCGCTTTATTTTATGAAGTGTTTTTTGATATTTTTTTACCTTTTTAGTTTGAGCTAGTGGCATCTGAATAATTCGAAGTAAAATTTTACTAATGCGTGTAGCGAGTAATAGGGAAGTTGCATCAATTTTTTTTATCGCCGATGTCGTTAGTTTGTCAAAAAATATCAGACACGTGTTTTTTTGCCATAACTCAAAAATTGATGAAAACATATCGTTTTAAAAGGTTCAACAAAGTTGGGTCATTTTTCAAAAAAACAAAAAAATACGTGTCGGTTTTTTTTCGAAAATAATAATAGAAACATTTGTTACACAATCGATTTTTTCTTAATGCGACTTCCCAATTAATAGATATTGTGACTGTAAACTACTCAATTTCAGCCTATTTGTTATTCGAAATTTTACCATTAAAGTTGATTTTTGACTCATCTATTATCATAGCCAATTTTGAATTATTGAACTTCGAAATATTTCGGTGTGAGAAACATTTGTTTATTCAAAGTTTGTGTGGAAGCAAAAGTTAAATTTTTTGACTTTTTTATAGGCTGGAAATTTTTTATATCGTTTTGTATTTCATTGTTTTTGTTGATGTTTCGATGTTTTTGCAAACATTAGATCTTTATCTTGTAATATTATTTATAATTTATAATGACTAATTTACGGTAGAATATAATATAAATTTATTATACTGTAAATATAATATAAATTTATTATACTGTAAATATAAGTCCTGATCAAATTTTATTAATTCTAATATCATATATTTATTATCATGAAAATTTATTAATTAATAAAAGGAATTAATAGCTAATTACAAAGAAAAGCAATAAAATGATATATAAAATATTGTAATTTAAAAAGAATAATATATATATATATATATATATATACATATATATATATATATATATAAAGCCCGATAAGTTGAAATTAAAAAATTTTTATTCAATTATTCTAGTTACATATTCAAGTAATGGAAGTCAAAAAAGAACGACAGGAATCGAAGAATAAAAAAGTGATGTTCAACTTTATTCAAGTGAATATAAAAGATTAATTGAGTATTGCAGGTAGGAAAAATTTTTGGGAGAGGTTTTTCGACAAAAAAAATGAAAAAAACATATCTCTCTGAAATATTATGATTTTGAATTTTTCCGCTGCTGCGACTTCGAGTATCGATTCTCTGGGAGCTTCGAGCGCATGACGCTAGAGGCGTCGTGCAGAACGCTTCTCGCATTCTTGATGTTGTGCAGAGTGAATATAACATCGCGGAAAATCCGCTTACATTGGGAGACTCGTTGTAACAGTTTCCTCAGTACGGTGTACATGTTACTTCACCAAGGTAAGGTAGTGACTGTGTAATGTTATGTTCTACTTCTAATTTAGCATCGGATTTTTGTCCAGCTTTTCGTTATTGCGTCGCAATGTGAATCCAGGTCCCTGCAGGCTCGAGGCCGGTGATTCTATCGATTATGTATGGCCTTAAAAGGTACATGCAGAATTTTTTTTTATTAAAAATTGAATTTCTTTACTGCGTACAAACTTCTACCAATTTCCAATAAATATTTGAAAAAAATGTTGAATGCTCCGAATAAAAATTGTACTTTGAATCGTGTATTCCACTATATTGGTACACAGAATTGAATATCTGTGTAAAATGCAATTGTGATTCAATTATATATTCCCTTCTTAAATTTATGTTTTAGATTTGTACGTTACGATTTTTCCCTAACTTATCGAAAATACCAAACTAAAAAGTGAAAAATTTATATTACGTTGTAAAATTGACAATATGTATATTAGAAAAATATTTCGAAAAGTACTATACAGATTTGAATACAAGGAAACATATACGACTTTTTTTGAAATGTGTATGAAACGCAGTACATTTTGGAATTTCGACAGCAACGTATATATATATATATATAATGACTATAATATTGTTTTCTAATGTCTACAGTATACATTAACCAAAAATAAAATAAAAAAAAGCGTTTTTTTCCATGCACACATGATTATTGGATTCATCACCAGATTTTTTTCTAATTTTTTGTTGTCGTTGAATGTTCTTCTAATTAATTTCAAAAATGATCTTTATTGTATTTCTATCAACTTTCGATGATTTTTCCATTATTCGCAATAATTCGAAAACCGTGACGCACCCCAGTTTACTTTTCAATTTCTTGCTCTCGATTAGCCCTGATTTTTCTCCCCTTCATCGTCGGCGTAAATCACGATCAGATATCGTTCGATTATCGATTTGAAAATGCCGGTCACGCGCAGAAAATCGGCGACATGCGGTTTCGGAGATTTTTTCGTGCCCGGGTGGGTTATGGGGGTAGACGTATAACGCGAATGAGGGCTCGCAATCTCCGTCGCCATGCGTCAAAGCTAATCTTCCGTCCATATAACGAGTCGGCCATATTTCCCACTCTTTTAATCAAGATATTGCACGCGCTCTCGGAGAGAGAGAAAACGGGCAAGACCTCGACAGGCCATTTAACAATGATCTTGGGCGTTTGTTTATCTACTGCCCTCGCAACTCTTTTTGTAGCGGTGCTTTTTTTCTTGACAGATAAGGAGTGTTTGCGCGTGTTTGTTTTCAAAAAATATTGAGAATGTGCTACATGGTTCGGCTGATAATGAGCACGCGAGATACAACTCGGAATAGATCAACATTGGTTTCAGGGAAAATATTTACAACATGTTTTGCCCAACAATAATTGTACTTTGAGACCCTGGGTGCTGATACCATCAACGTGTTTATGAAATATATTTACGAGATTCAATTGTTTAGTAATTGATACTTGAATGATACTATATAATTCTAAATTGTATATATTTTTAATAAATAAATAAAAATATAAATATAAATAAAAATGTTAATATGACAAGTATTATTTTTATTACAGCATACATATAACTATCATATATGTATACTCTGAATTTTTTTTTATTTTTGAATATATGTATATTTTAGGTAAATAAAATAACTAGGGTGATTTCATCTTATTGTTATAAAAATTCATGAAATTCTGAAAATCTGTATAGTTGCATGTTTTCTTGAAAATTTATTTTAATATTCAAAATCTCCTAAATCTCAAGTTCTCGAGAATCAAATTTGGAAATCTCGAAAGCGATTCATGGAAAACTAGAAATCTATTCAAGTATTAGAAAATTCTACAAAGTTTCATGAGTGCTCAAAAATACTAATTGTAAGCATACATAAAATACTGAGTTTGAAAATATCTCCAACCCTCAACCCAAACCAAATCATATTTCCATTGTATATTTCCAAAAAGCGCAATATTTTGGTTTCGCGCGTCACGTACCCTCGCTTCGCTCAGCATAACTGACCTCTAACTCATTAAAAACCTGTCACCCCTTTAAAGACACCACAAGACTCATCGCCATAATCATTCAACATAACATATCCGTATGACGCACAACTGGAATTCCCATAATTACAAGTTCCCCCCAAAGTAGCTCAACCCCCCCCCCCAACCCTTGCATTTCCACATAAACCCTTACCATATTAAACCTTTGAAACTGTGTTTGCAGTAAAAGTTTGAAAACGTCGCTCGTCCAAATAACACCAACGTCTGAACTTTTCGTAGCGACGCGGAAAAGCCCATAAAGCCCTCGTTACCGCGTCCGAATACATGCACGTATCGAACGCGACCTCTAATGAACGTGCTCATTTGCGCGGCTGCTTTCGAGGTCCAGGGAATCCGGTAGGATTCCGTTCGACGCATTGCGGAATTGCTTGATCGCGCGCGAAGGAAGCGCCGGAGTTGCGCTTAATGAGAACAGCATTAAGCCACCTGCGCCTGTGGGGGAGGAGGGAGGAGGAAGGGGGAGGGGGGCGCCAAACGGCTCCAGTGGCATATGAAACCCTCGCGAATTGCGTATACACGAAGAGCAGGATGTTCCATTGAAATATGGAAGTGGTTTAATGCGCGCGATCTGCAAATGAACCGAATGTTAAGCAAAACCACGAATGTAATTCTCAATTTCTCCAGGACCGTTTCATGAGCTCCGGCATCCGTGTGGTGACCGTTTTTAGAGTGGTAGATGAAAACGTATTATTTCAGAAGGTTGGTGGAGTTTTTTATATGAAAATAGGAAGACAGGATTGACATTGGTATGGGTGATTTTGAGGTTTTGTAATTAATGGATGTTTGTAGATTATGTAAAGTTGAGGGGTGGGATTTGATAAAAAATGTGTTTTTCATGTTTAAGATTACTTTGTTATTTCAATTTTGATCCTGAATTATGAAGATTGAATTTTTGATTCATTGAGTAAAATATTTATTTTAAATTTATTATTATTATTTTGGAAAATTTAAACTTTTTCAGTAGAACTTAAGAAAAATATAATATTGGTCATAATCTTTTGTGGCTTATAATACATGATTCGTAGTTTTGACTAGTTTACAAGAAGATTTTCATACATAATTACAAAATCTACTAACATTTTCATCGAACTAAAACATTTTCTAAACTTATTTTTAATTATTCAAATATATATAATCTGACATCAAAGAAACTCTTTTTTTTAAATGAATTTAACGCAATATGAAAAAGTGAAAAGTTTTGGAATCGCAGTTTTCAACGAACGAAGCGATTTTTTGGAAGTCAAAATTTGATTTCTACAGATAAAATAGATATTTTTTTTGAAATTACAAAAATACTTGACAGTAATGATTTTTTTAATTTACCGTTCTTATACTAATGATTGACCACCTCTCAGGAACTAGATTCAGGAACTTAGATCCTTAAATTCTATGAATTTGAAATGTAAAAAGTAAAATTATAAAATAAACGAATAAATTAATATAAATCATTCTTCAGAGTTAGCTAATAGAAAATAAGAGACTTGTATATAAATGATATATTGAAAATTATATGAAAAATAATAATGAACTATACAAAACGGAAAAATTGAATCGGAAAAAGTAAGATGAAGATCGGAATTTCGATATTTAAAAAATTTACAGAACTCGATATTGTAAACGTAGAAATAGAACAAGTTTTATAAATTATAAGAGTAAAACGAGAACCAAAATATTTGATTTCGACAACCTCAAAAAATAATGATATAATTAAAAATGTTATGATTATAAAATTAATGAATGAATGAAAAGAATTCATTCCTCATCAAAAAAAATTGCCTAATAAAAAATAAGAGACTTCTATTAAAATTGTACATTGCAATTTATATAAAAAAAAAAAAAATAATAAATTATATAAAAAGAAAAAATTGCATTAGAAAATGTATACAAAATAAGCAATATAAAAATCTAAATTTCTATATTTCCAAAATATCTAGAACTCGATACTGTAAATGAAAAAAATTAGTGTCAAGACTACAAAAGTAAAATGAGTTTCTTTTTGTCATGACTCATGTCTCAAAAATTGATAGAAACACATCGTTTTAAAAGTCCAACAGAGTTATGTCATCTTATTTTATGACGTAATTCGCAGACTGAATTTTTCACAAAAACAAATAATACGTATTCGTTTTTTTTTTTGCCGAAAATGACAGATACATTTTGTTGCCCAATTCGATTTTTTTTTCATGCGACTTCCCAATGAATAGATATTTAGACTGTAAATTACTCTATTTCGGCTTATTCCTTATCCGAAATTCTATCATAAAAATTAATTTTGATTCATCCATTATTATGGCAGATTTTTGAATTATTCAACTTCAAAATATTTTCAATGTAAAAACATTTGTTTTTTTTTTCGGAATTTCTGTGGGAGCTGAAAGTTCAATTTTCGACTTTTTTATAGGCTGCAAATATTTTATTTCGTTTTGTATTTTATTGTTTCTGTTGATGTTTCGATGTGTTTGAAAAGATCTGAACTCTATTTTAGGCTCGCTATATTCAAGTAATAAAAGTGAAAAAAAAAACAACAGGAATTGAAGAATAATAAAGTTACGTTCAACTTCATAAAATAGGATATAAAAAATTAATTCAGTATTGCTGGCAGAAACAGTTTTTTAAAAGAAAAACAAAAAATATATATTTGTCTAAAATATTATAATTTTGAATTTTCCCGCCACTGCGATTGTGAGTATCGATTCTCTGGGAGCTTCAAACGCATGCCTCTAGAGACGTCGTGCAGAACGCTTCTCGCATTCTTGATGTTGTGCACAATCAATTGTGCATAATTGCATTCTTAATGTTTTGTTTTCAATTTGTTGTACACAAACTTCATAATTCTAGTGATGCGTTCGCCAGTGTCGCCCTTAACGTGATTGTAAAATGTATTTTTATGAATTTCCCAAACCATGCATGGTTTAATTTTTTTTTATCTTCTTTGTACACTTTTATCTACCAAGGTGAAAGTGTGTAAAGTAGTGTTAATGCTATGTTCAAATTTTTTCAATCTCTCTCCCCGAAGAATGCGGATTATGAATTTTTACAACCGCGCATTGTTGGTTAATCTTGCATATTCATTTATATGGGAATTAAAGAGTAATTATTGTCAAAAGAGTTGTAGAGTAGAAAAAATTCAGAAATGAAAAATTGAATTTTTAATTGGCAATGTTGTTGATTATAATATCAATGCTTGTTTTGAAAACTTTCACTAGAATTTAAACACTACTGTGAAAAATTCAAACTTCTTCAGCGGAACTTGAGAAAAATGTAAGTCGTCATAATCTCTTGTCCCTTACAATACATGATTTATCGTTCTGAATAGTTTTCGGTAAAAGATTTTCCTATAGAATTACAAATTCTACTCTCATTTTTTATGGAACTGATAATTGTTTCCAACTAATTTTTAATTAATCAATTATGTATAATCTGACTTCGAAAGGGCTCTTTTTTTTTAATTATGAATTTCAAGCAATATAAAAAAGTGAAAATTTTTGGAATCGCAATATTCGACGAATGAAGCTGTTTTTCTAAAGAGTCGAAATTTGACTTCAATATAGAGAAAATGGATATTTTTTTGTAAGTCACAAAATAACTAGATAGCAATGATTTTTTGAATTTACTATTCTTATGTTAATGATTTGTAATTTCTCAGAAACTAGATCAAGAAATTTAGAATCTCTAATTCTATGAATTTCAAATTTAAAAATGTAAAATTACAAAATGAAAGGAATGGAATATTCGTGCAATAAAAGTTTGATAAATTCATTCTTTATCTTGAAAAGTTGGCTGATAATAATGAGAAACTATTTTAAAAATTATACATTGCAGTTTATAGGAAAATAATAATAAATTATTAAAAAAAAAAATCTATCGGAAAATGTATAAAAAGTACGTACGATAAATATCTAAATTTCTATAATATTCTGAAATTTACAGAACTCGACATTGTAAACGTAAAAAAAGAAAGAGTTTGATAAATTATGAGAGTGAAATTAGATTTGGAATGATTAATTTTGACAATTCCAACCGATCACTTGTCTTCATTTATTATTTTCCACGTTGTACACTTTTGTTTCGCAAATTATTTTTTAATGTAATATTATTTTGGTTGATCCTCTATCATCTTTTAATTTTACTACTTTTGGGAACCCTTCTGGAATTCTGTTGAAATTAGTGATAATTTTGAAAATATTAGGTCAAAATAATCAATGATGTACAATCTGACATCTTAAGGACTCTTTTTTTTTTAATAATGAATTTAATACAATTTAACAAAGGAAAAAGTTTTGGAGTCACAGTTTTCAACGAATAAAGTCTTTTTTTAGAAGAGTGAAAACTCGATTTTAATAGATTAGATGTATATGTTTTTGTAAATTACAAAAATACTGAATAGTACCTATTTTTCGAATTCACTATTTTTTATGTTATTTTTTATCATCTCTAATAAACTACCTTTGAGAACCTAGAAACTCAAATTCTATGAATTTCAAATGTAAAAATGAAAATTAAAAAATAAATGAATAGTAATCATTCTTTATCTTAAAAAGTTGGCTATTAAAACATGAGAGACTTCTATAAAAATGATACATTGAAATTAATATGAAAAATAATAATAAATTTTACAAAAATATATAATTGTACCGGAAGATGTATAACAAATATGTATAATGAACATCTAAATTTCAATATTTTTAAAATTTATTAAATTAGATAATGTAAACGTAACAATAGAATATGTTTCATAAACTTTAAGAGTAGAACAAGATTCGAAATTCTTAATTTTGTAAACTTGAAAAAATGATATTATTATAAATAATATGATTAAAAAATGAATAAATAAATGAATATGTATCATTTTTTATGTTAAAAAGTTGGTTAATAAAAAATAAGCGACTTTTATAAAAATTATACATAGCAGTTTATATGAAAAATAATTAATTATTAAAAAAGAAAAAATTGTATCGTAAAATTTATACAAACTTGTGGAAGATGTCAATAAAAATTTGTATATTTCCAAAATCTACAGAATTCGATGAAAAAAACGTAAAATGAGAATAAGTTTCATAAATTACCAGAGTCAAATGAAATTCGATATTCTTAATTTCAAAAACTCAAAAATAATGATATTAACATAAAATGAATGAATTGATGACTAAAATTCATTTCTTATCTCAAAATTTTGGCTAATAAAAAATAAGAGACATCTGCTAAAATGATACATTGCAATTTATTTGAACAATAATAATCAATTAAACAAAAAGAAAAAATTGAATCCGAAAATGTATAAAAATTAAGTACAATGAACATCTAAATTTCTATTTTTTATAAATTCACAGAACTCGATATTGTAAACAAAAAAAATGAGTGTCATAAATTACAATAGTGAAACGAGATCCAAAATTCTTAATTTCGACTTAATCTTCAAATCTCTTTTATCAACCTTTTTTTTCTCCCCCCCCCCCCAAAAAAAAAAATACGTAAAATATAGACTCGTATGTTAACAACCTCGCAAATTGTTCAATTTCTGCGTGAAAAAATAAAAAACGTTTTGAACGTAAACTGATTTTTTAAATACAGAGCAAACACATTTCTAGTTTAAATAAAACTTTTGAAATCGATCAACAAAGCTTACACAGAAACTTGTACTACCAGTGTACATCAATACTGACATAAGCAGTTACATTGGGTTATGTAGGAAAAAAATGTTCCCATTAGGTCTGCCCCCCCCCCCCCAAAAAAATTACCTTCCAGCACCTATGGTTTTCCACATTGCATTCAAAATCATTTCAACCCTAAATTTCCGTTCTTGCCATGAAATATAGTATCAACCAAAGCAACTCTCGCTCCGATCAAAAACCTGAAAATTCCCGAAATCGATCCCAAGCCAAACGACCGAGGGATTCCTCCTCCTCTTCCTCAAAAAACCACAGCTCGGAAACAACGTTCACGCTCGAGACGTTTCGGGAACGCTCATTATAGCCCTCGAGACTTCCGCAGGTAATTCGAGGGTCCGTGTCCTCGATCGCAAAAATGCACACTACCGCGGATGCGAAAAGCCACGAAATAAAGCCAAGACGAAGAAAAAGAATCCTGGAAAGTCACGCTGAATGACGATACGCGAAGACGGCCATAAATTTCGTATTTATTTCCAGAGTGCCCCAACGAGTCGTCGCTGTCCATGCAAATCAGCCGGAGAAAAATAGATGATAGGAAAGGAAAGAAGGGTCGGCGAAACGAGGAAAAAGGAAGAAAATAATGCAAGAGCTCTTGGGATCGAGGTTTAGGTTTTTATCCCGATGAATGAGGTAACGAAGGAAAAAAGACCTGGCTTTCTTTTTGCCAGTGGCGAAAAAGGGATTTTTTTTAAGAGGGTATTGGATTTCATGGAACTTTCCCCATAAGAAAAGCAACAATACACATATTCCCATTGTTGTTATAAAAATGATGCTCAAAAGGCTGTTGTAAATTATGTAACAAAATTTTTAGGGGATGTTACGAAGTTTTTAAAAGAAAAGTATAAAATGAGAAATCGATTTATTTTTACTCCCACCCATGAGTAAAATAATAGTGGTGAGAAAATTTAAATAATTTTCATTTTTTGGGGAAAATTGTTCATTTTATGTGAATTTTGAAGGGAATCACTGCAAGCATTCGCGGGTAGGAGAAAATTTATGTTAAATATTCGACGACTTTACAACGAGTCGTTTTTATATCCATAAATAACACGTGCTTCGTCGTCTCGTATCCACGCGTCTATCAAGAGCTCGATAATCTTCGCAGCGCCCTTCCGTTGCGGAAACAAGTTTCGCCGACTACAAAGTTGGCAAAACAGCAGTCTCCCCGCGTTTACGAGCACGCACACATGAAAATTCAGGGCGTTTTATCAAGCTCGCACCACGCCGAGATTCTTCGCTTCTCGCAACGAAATATGAAACGGGGTCTTAAGATTCTTTCCCGAGCGCTTAGAGATATGAAAATTTCATTTCCGACGTGAACAGATCACTTTTCGAGGATGCTTTTTTTAGGAAGCGACTGATTGACTTTTCAAGTCAGTGGCAATAACATCAGATTTAAAATGGGAGGGTATCTTTTGTACATGAATTTTTTGTGCGTTGTTAATATTGTGAATATATTTATGGTGCATACAGATTTTTGTGCAGCGGCCCATTGTGCATATTATAATTATGTATATTTATGAAAAAACTATATCTTTGTTCAGAGTTATGTAGACTCGTGATAAGCAATTTAAAATTTATAAATGCTTTTCAAGAATATAATTATTGATAGTGATAATGTCATAGAAATTTATTTATAAGTATACTAAAGGATTACAAAAATACTTTGAAATAAGACCAATACTTGCTTGTGTTGTTGATCTGTATTTTTAGTGATTTTGATACTTATTAGAACATTATAAAATTTGTATAAGATCGACCTTATAAAATTCTTAAAAAAAAAATTTTATTTTGAATTGTAACATCATAAATATCTAGTAAAAAAAGTTTTTCTTTTAAAATTCTACTTCTTGTAGAAGTTTTGGAAAGTAATTACTATACGTACATTTTTTCTGTACAAAATTCATGAAAAAATTTGTTTAATAAGAAATTTATATATTCAAATGGTTTTTCCAAAAAATGTCTTTCTGAATTATCAGGTTATTTGTATTTTTTAATTTCAGTTGATGACTATATTTTCAGAGTTGGTTTTATATGAATATCTATTGTAAATTAATTTTTTGTGCATTGTTAACATTGTGCACATTATAATTATTTACATTTATGAAAAAACTATATCTTTGTCCAGAATTATATTGACTCGTAATAAGCAACTTGAAATTTACAAATTTTTTTTAGGAATGCAATTATTGATAATAATAATTTCATAATAATTTATTCATAATTTAAAAAAATAGTTCAAAAATAATTAGAAATAAGATCAATACTTGCTTGTGTTGTTGATCTGTACCAATAGTGATTTTGATTATTAAAAAAACATGATAAACATTTGTATAAGATCAACCTTATAAAATTCTTTCAAGAAAATTTATTTTAAATAGTAAAATTACAAAAACCTAATGAGAAAATTTTTTATCATAAAATTCTACTCGCTGTAGGAGTTTTTAGGAAATAATTTCTGCATATTTTTTCTGTACAAAATTTATGATAAAATTTGTTTTATAAGAAACTTTTCTATTCACACAGTTTTTCCAAATAAATCTCTTACTAAATTTTTCAGGTTATTTGTATTTTTGATTTGTAGTTGATAATTATATTCTCAGAGTTTGTTTTATTCTTCGTTTTCAATGTTAATATTCTTTCAATAATTTTTTTTAATATGATTTTGCTAAGTCTGTTATACTTGAATATTCAATGAATTATGATATTTCATATTATTATTTTATTTTTTATCAAATATTAAAATTTTTTTTGAAAGTGTAACTGGTTCCTAAAAGGTCACTTTATGATTAAAATTTTTTTAAAGAATTTTCCAAGGTCGAATTTATGAAAAACCGAATTCTGGTAAGAAATTTCTGATTTTTATAAGAATTTTGCCATTTTTTATAAAAACCGAATTTTTTTTGTACAAAATTTATTTAAGACTTTGTTTTATGAGAAATTTTTTTATTCAAACAGTTTTTTCAAAAATGTCTCTCTAAATTTTTTTAGCTTATTTTTTTTTAACTTAAGTTGATGACTATATTTTCAGAGTTGGTTTTATTCTTAGTTTTCAATGGTAATTTTATTTCAATACGGTTTTTAATATTATTTTGCGAAATAGTTTATACTTGAATGTTCAACGAATTATGATATTTCATATTATTATTTTATTTTTTATAAGATATTGACATTTTTTATAAAAGTGTAACTGCTTTTTTTAAGGTCTCTTTATAAGGAAATTATTTTTATAAGACTTCTAAGGTTGACTTTATAAAAAACCGAATTCTTATAAGAATTTCGTCATTTTTGATTAAAAACAAATTTTTTCTGTAAATAATTTATGTGAATATTTGTTTTATGAGAAATTTTTCTATTCAAACAGTTTTTCCAAAAAAATGTTTTTCTAAATTTTTCAGGTTCTTTGTATTTTTTAATTTTAGTTGTTTTTAAAGTTTGTTCTCTTGTTCGTTTTCAATGTTAATATTATTTTAATACGGTTTTTGTGATATAATTTTGTGAAAATTGTTATATTTAAATTTTCGATGAATTATGATATTTCATATTATAAATTTTTTTTCTTAAGATTTTGAAATTTTCAGTAAAAGTGTAACTGGTTCTTAGAAAGTCACTTTATAAGAAAATTTTTTTTATTAGAATTTTCCAAGTTCGACTTCATAAAAAAAGGAATTCTTCGAACAAACTTCTGAATCTTATAAAAATTTCACAATTTTTTATAAAAACCAAACTTTTTGCTACAAAAGCTAAAAGTATTACTTAAACCATGAAAATTCCACCAACAGAAATTGGTTCTTTGAACTCGATACATAAGAAAAATTAAAAAATTTTACACAACTTTCCAAATAATCAAAACTTTTATTCTCAGTTTTCATCGTATGCTCGAAATCGGTTGAATATTAAATTTATCAGATGAGGCTGTAATAGAAGTAATATTTTCCGAATGATCAGACGATTATTCGGTTTCTCGTCGGTCTAGAGGAACGTGTTTGTTATCACCCGTTCGATAAGTGATATTATCTCGCTATTTTTTGAGGATCACACTCAGGATTCTGAATAATACCTTCAGATATTCATCTCGGTAACGTTGAATTTGCATCAATTAAACGGGTTTCCGGGTGCTTCAAAGTCGGATCGTATCTTATCGGTGAATTTGTTGGATTTTCGGTCTATGGATAAACTGCTATATGATTGAGCTAGTGATAAGTTCCTTATAATTTTTAAGCTTCGTGACAATTTTACCAATCCACAAGTCAAGAATTTTCAAAAATCATATAGTACGAACTGTACACATGAACAATAAAGTTAAACACCGTGAATTACCGTAAAAGTAAAAAAAAACTGGATTTTTTTTTTGAGTGTAACATTTCCTCTCTGCAGAAAGCAAGGAACAGGAACTCATGACAAATCATCGCATCAACAACGGAATAAATCAGGCGATTTTTCATTTTAATCCTGCCGGTAATTACGATGTTTGGAGTAATTACCGAGTCAATCAGGATTTAGGATCCGCAATAAAATGTTGATCACGTGAACGAGCGCCTTAGTCATCAAGGCGGTATTCGGGTTAACACGCTCCGCGAATTTCTACACTTCACGTGTTGATTAATGCGCGAAGGGGTTGAAATAGAAATGCCATTTCGCCGGGTAATTAAGATCGGGCCGATACATTAATGTCGCGGGAAATGACGCCCAGCGAATTTGTCTCTTTCTTCATAAAACATCGAACGGTACTTTCGGACAATTGCCGAGCGCGAGAGCTGATGTATCGCCCTCCCCGAACGGAAACGCAGTAACGTTTGAAAAATCGCCGAGCGGGAGAAAACTTGGCTATGAACTTATAATTCGATCTGCATTTTTTTTGCCCCTTTCGCCTTGGTTAATGCGATCGAACTTTCTCGGGTGTTTTGATCGCGAATCGAGTGCTTTGCGGCACCGTCGTGTAGCAGGGCAATTACTCGAGCCAACAGATGAATATTGAAATGCTAATTTGTTGCGAGTTTCGGTTGATTGGGTGTGAATTCGAGTCATTAACATCTCCCAAGTTCTAATTATAGGTTTTTTTTTTGAAATTGTTATAATTGTGTCGAATGGCGATTCCTGAGTTGGAAGCTGGTATTTATTTTGAATTCTTTGAATGTATTTACAAGTTCATTCTGATTTAGAAATATGTAGTTGTTAGTGTTTTTTCTTGTTTTGCAAGTGAAACGAAGTTGAAACCCCAATTGATTTCGTCTTTTTTCATTTTCATTTGTCTTCGATAAAAAGATTTCAAATTTGGAATCGGTTGAAATGGTTGGTATTATCAATAAAATTTTGAAATAAATTCAAAAATCATAGATATTTATGATACAAGGGAGGAATGGAATGATTCTACGAGCGAGCATTTGAACACGAGCGGCAGCGAGTGCCCAAGCGCGCGAGTTGAATCACATTCCTCCCATGTAACACACAATATTTTTTTCCATGTATGTGTTCGAGTGGCTGTTTA
>JAPYZL010194433.1:0-10841 GCA_030522825.1 Platygaster orseoliae | reverse complement strand
CAAATTACACTACAAATACAGAAAATTGCGTTTTAATTGCATATAAATTGTGTACGTGACAAAGATTTGAATTTCGAAAATTTCCATATTTCAGCTAAGAAGTCGATTAAATTTTGAATGAAACATGATTTTAAAATAAAAGGACTTTGAGCACGTCTTAAATTTGAAGTTTTTTAGTTAGAATAGTAACTGTAGCGACATAAAAAAAAGGTTTTGGTCTAAGTACACAAGAAAGAAAAATTTTTGAAAATAAAGAGCATTGGATGTAGAAAAAAATGTATTTTTTCGAATACCGCAAAAACAAGAGCTGATGGGGCAAAATCATTGTCATTTTTGGATTAAGCGTGCCCAAATTACTCTTAAAAAGTTGCTACCTACCCTGCAGCAAACAAAAAATCTTTTTTTGTCGGCCAGTGTAATACATATAGAATTGAAAAACCCCTTAAGGCGAGGGGATCGCTGTTAAGGTGCGAGAAAGACGCAGAGAATAGAAAGCGCGTGAGAGAAAGGGAGACGCAAAGGTGAAAGTGAACCCCTCGCCTTAAGTACGTCTTATTTCAAAAAATAAAAATGCCATAATGATGTGCTTGACTCGAGGAATTCATTTCTACATTTTTTTTTCATGAAAAAATGATTATTTTTATCAGTTACTTCGAGTTCGATCTATTTACTGAAATGCGTCATTATTATTTTACTTATTATTTTTATCAGGGAAGATTTTCATTTCGTTTACTCAGCCAAATAATAAAAATTTATTACGTTGAAAAATTTTCAAACATTTTTACCACACAATTTTACAATTAACAAAAGTCATACCTCATGAGCAAAAGAAAATTTATCTGAACTGATACAAATTAAAAATATCCTTATTGTTTAACAAATAAATATAAAAGTCTCTGAAAAATGAATAAAAAAACAAAAATTAATGTAAATTAATCTAAATCAATAAACCGATTTCAAAATCCTTTTGAAGTTTGTTTTATGATGACCCAAGGAATCCATTTTCGCAAAAATTTACCGAGAATTTTTTTTTTTTCGTTGAACTGCGTTACCCAACTTCGATCGTGAATAACTCCATTTTTTTCGCTTTGACGAATATGACTAAAGTACTTTCGTATTGCATTTTTCTCAATAATCTATTGTGCGTGATGCTGTTATCATCTTGTGAATTGCAATAGTTTTTCTTTCTTTTTAGAGGTAATAATAACATGTTTTGCGAGCGAGAGGCAATGTATCATTCGTATTTTTCCATTGAGCATCGATCATTTGTTACCCTTTATCGTTAAAACACCGCCTTGGGGGTTTTTCTTTTCTTTCTTTCTTTTTCTTTTTCCTATTTTCGTATTTTTCCACGCACATCTGTGGCTGATGATGTTTTCGAACTAAATCATTTATACTTCGATGGGTGCTTCGAACGACGTGAGAGGCCTTCGAGGATTGATTACCATGCAGGATTATGTTTCCTTGACGTCCTTTTTTTTAGATTCTCGTAGTATTGAATTATCCTTTATTGGATACTTAGGTATTGTAACCCATAATGTATAAAATGGTGAAATTAAATATGTTTTTGTTATTTTGATCGTCTTCGAGAACATTTTACAACTTTTCAAGAATTTATGTGCTTCTAAAAGTTATCGAAAACCCTTTTACATTTTTGTCTTTTATAAAAAAAATGGTCGTATATAATAATCAATATTCTATTCCGAGGTGGATTGATTTAAAAATAATTTCTCATAAGAAATTGAATAAACTAGGATTGCAAAAGTTCAGAATTTGCCACAAACTGACATTTTAGATGCGCAATTGATAAGTCGATAAACGTGTATCACTACGAGGCTGTTATCTTAAAATTTTAATTTGATCCATCGAAAATCTTTCCACTTATTGACATAATAAGGTCTTTTTATTTCTGTATTTATCACATGTTTTCAATCAGTTTAACGTAAAATTCGTTTACGTTTAACTTAGACTTGGAATTCATTTATTTGAACAATCGCCTTATGAAAGTAATTTTGCCTGAAGATTCTTTTTCATCAAATGTTTGTTCAAAGGACGAT
Organism: Platygaster orseoliae; assembly: GCA_030522825.1. Classification (NCBI taxonomy): domain Eukaryota; kingdom Metazoa; phylum Arthropoda; class Insecta; order Hymenoptera; family Platygastridae; genus Platygaster; species Platygaster orseoliae. Next base: position 8,784 of record JAPYZL010194433.1, on the reverse strand, counting down.
CGACCCCAATGAAGCGGTTTTCTTCTACATGGGTACTTTCCAGTGAGATAATGTGACGTAAAATGTGTACGTAAAAAAGATAAATTTACCACGGTATCGCCCCCTCCCCCCTTTCCAAACCCCCTCCTCCTGTGCGTCAAGTATCGATATGATGACGGTTTCATTGACCCGGACCTGGCCCAACAAAACGAGAAAGTCAATCGTCTCCAACTCTAACTTATTGTTTAGACTATACGAGCGCTACAGCTGAACATAAAAATGACTTGATTCTGAGTCAGAATCAAAAGATGAAAAGATACCAATGAAGAATCCCAGGTTTTGAAGGAAAAGGGGAAAAGTTAAGTAAGATCGAGGAAAACAGGGGAAAGATGCCATAAAATTGGGGGCCGGCTGCATGATGCGACGAAAAAAGAGTTTCTTAAGGGTATGCGGAAACGATTCTGTGTCTTTCTTCCTTTAGTACAGTTACCGTTCTACCTGTTCTTGTCGCATTACGGTTAGTTCCGCAAATCACATATAATCTTGTATGCGTACTGAGTGAACCTGAATAATTTCAGCTCGATTCACTGTCTAGTTTTTTGTGAAAAAATTCCTAAATTTAACATGTATTCAAATGGGCAGGATTATATTTTTCCTAATTTCCAGAAAACCACGAGATAGATTTTTCTAAAAACTTTACCACAGTTGAAGAATAAAATTACACGTAATTTGCCGTATCAAACACGAATTTTTATTGTACCGTTTTTTAAAAAAAACTTGTTTTTCCTACTTGATTAGCAAATTTGGCAACACTGTATTTGATCGTATTTCATAACACAATGATCTCTCACTTTAGTGTGAAAAAGGACAGCACGCTGCGGTGTTGCCGCGACCGAAAATAAAACAATTGAAAACAATGAACTGAAGTTAGCGGTAGCTTGCGCCTATCTTCACCACGGATGTAATACCTTAAGAGGACACAGAAGCTGCTGTAGTGCAAAAGAGACGAATAGAACGGAAAGCGAATGAGAGGAAGGAGGACGAAAAGAGAATGTCTTCCGTGTCCTCTTAAGGGGACACAGAACCCGTTTTATCCACCTCCTCTTTCCACTCATTCGTTTTCCATTCTACGCTTCTCCCTCGCACTACAGCGGGTTCGGTGTCGCCTTAAGATGACTCGGAAGACATTCTCTTTTCATCCTTCTTCCTTTCAACTAGTTTCTATTCTATGCGTCTTTCACCTACCACAGTAGGTTCCGAGTCGTCTTAAAGGGGAAACTGGTTCCTATACTGTATTTTGGGCTGGGAGTTGAAAATTTTTATTCGAGGTTCCTTGCAAAAAATGATTAGATATGCAGCGGTATCTCATATTATCCAGGTGATTCATGTCGAGTTTTTTTTGCTTGACAAATTAAAAATAGCTTTTTAACGAAATCGATGAGACACGTATTTTTTCTTTTATTTTCGGATGGAATATGCAATTATATTTTGAACTAGAAACAATATATTTCTGCTTCTTGAACATTATCAACAGCATGTAAGATTGTTTAAAAAAATAAAGCATGAAATCTTCATCTTTCAGAGTGGAAATGTACTTATTAATTTTGAAAAAATTATCGAAATCCGACATTTTTCAACCGAATTCTCGAATTATCAATATAAATTTAAAATAAAATATGAGGTTCCTCAAGATCAGGTCGAAAATAAATCGTTAAAATCTCTATTTCGACCTCAGTTCGAAAACTTTTTTGCCAAGTTTTTCTATTGCAAACTGGAAGGGGTATCACTTCCCCTCAATATCGTTCACCTCAGCCACCCTCCCTCGTTCCCCCACTTTTCTCGACCCAACTGAGAATTTATGAAAGTTCATTGCTGACGGACCGAAGAAGAAAAAACCTTTTAAATGACTTCAGTCGTCTCTCGCGATCGGAACTGTTTGGTTACACGGTTTGCAAATAGTGTCGTGCGGAAAGTTGATTGATCTCTGTATCATTCGAAAAAATGTACGTATGCTCGTCTCTTGCCATTACGTAAGGCACGTAAGAGATACGAGGAGAATTACGCGATTTTGAAAAAATCATGTCCATCCAACTGCAAGTGCTCTGGGAGCGCTTCGGTCACGCCGAACCGCAAACTCACGAGGTTTTTTCATGATTCAACAATTTTTTTTCTGCGGTTATCAAAATAACTTAAGTTTTTTTCACGATTGTTTTACTGTTTCGAGGGTTTCGAGGGTAGATAGTGAACGATTCCCTAGTAAAGTCACCGTCATAGAAATTTTAATAACTCGTAATTTCTTGAAATATGAGCAACTTATTTAGGAAAAAGTGCCTCAAATGAGAGCCTAGCTAGTTTTTTCATCAACGTTTAGTGCGATTTGCATTTTGTAATTGTTTGATTATTGTTTTCACGTACTTTATTTCACCTGCATCATTGCATGAGTTATAAAAAGTATATTGATATAAATAAAAAAAATATTAGTGAAAATCATCAAAAATTAATGTTAGTATGATATGGGCGTTATTATTTATAATATTATTAGAATATTATGAAAGTTATTAAAAAACCAATATTATATTATGAATATATGTTATAGAAATTATTGATTTATTCTTGACATTGATTAAAATTATTATTATTAAAAATTAATGTTATGTAAAGTATATTTGAAATTATATATGTTAAAAACATAGTACATCATGTCATAAATAATACGCTTAAAAAATGATAAAGTTCACCAAATACCAACGAGAACACCAGTTAGGCTCCAATTTTCACACTTTTTTCCCGTTTTTTAAGAAAATTATAAGTTACTCGAATTTTCATTGAATTTGTAGTTTTCTATGACAGTGACTTTGCTTGGGTTAATGATATACTAGTAAGCAAAGAACGTTTTTTTTAATTTGCCTGAAGTTCCAAACGTTTTTGAAGTCAACGAAAATAACAACAAAATTATTTATTATTTCCACCCATGATCAAAATTAAAAATAATGAGAATCATTAAATAATATTTGTTAAATATCAATAATTATGAATTAATTTTATAGCTACGAATATTAGTACACTTTTTTAATTCTTCGTTTATTTTTAAAAGCTTGGAACTTCAGAGACATTTTTTTTACAATTTTAGAAAAAATGAGAGAATTAAGTGATTACTTCTGAAAATTATTGAAATTTTACAAAATGATATCAAAATGAGCAAAGATAGTCACATGGAAGTTTTTCCATTTTAGATAAAGTGAAAAAAGTGCAGCTTATTTTACTTCTTGAAAAAATTATGTATTAAAAAATATTTTTGAAAAAATGACAGCTTTTTCCATTATTGCACATGTAGAAAGTGAACGATTTTTTTCACGGGTGGGGAAAAACGTTTTTTTGGAATTCTTAAAAAAAAATAATTAATGATATACTTTTCACACTTATTTTACACTCATGCAAAAGAAGAAAGAATTTGTTGCACGCTGAAAAGTTGGGAAACTCGGCATTTTTTTTCGGAGTTAAAAAAAAAAGTGTTGTATATGTTACAAATTGCAAAGTTACAGATTATTGATGAACACGAGGTTAATTAATTATCCTGAGCTTATCTTGTAAATTAAGAATTTTTCGCGTTTTGTACTTACAGTAAAATAATTAATTGTATATATTAATTTTGTCAATGCGAATTTTAATAATTAAGTTGAAATGTTTTTCCGATTTTTCATAGGCACTTGAATTTTTATTGCTTGAATTAGAGTCGAACATTTTTCTAAACCTGCTGGGTTTTAAGTATTGAAAAATTCAAAAAGGAAAATTTTTTCCCAAACTGGCTGTATTGTTCTTATAAATCATTATACATCATTATAAGACAGACTTTGTTTTGCAGTGTGATAATTACGATCACTCGCAAAAACTTTGTTCAAATAATCATAACGTTGTACATAAATATTTGTTTTTGTTTTGACTTTGAAACTAAGTCATAAATTGTTGACTATCTAATGCCTATTATTTATTATTTAGCAGTTAAAAAAAGTGCAAAGGTTTTCAAAAATTATATTTCTTTGAAAGTGAATTTTTTTATTTTAAATTTGTTCTAAAGTAAATATTTATTTTGCACTACATATGAGCTGAATTTCTAGTAGCGAAAATTTTTTTATCGAAGTTATTATTTTTTGGAAAATGAATACGTTTCCGACGAAAAATTCAATTTTTTAAAAATAAGAGTGGGGTTGTTGCATCAAAAAAAATTAATTACCTACGAAGTGTGAGTGAAAGGCAAAGAAAATTTCGTTATTTTCCTCGAAAATATATTTATTTTCAAAACAACCACAATTTCGACAAAAAATTTGTTCAACTAAGGATTTAGCTCGATCGCAATACTAAGTGTCTATTTTCTTTTGCAGAAATTTAAACTGAACAAAAAAAAATGCACATATCGAAGAAAAAGAACATTTGCAAAATTTTGCATTGTTCGTTAATTGCTTCGTAATTGACTTTTAGCGATAAGCACTTAAAAAAATATCATTTTGTTCAAAATAAATAATAATCAAAGTTATAATCAATAACAATAACAATTTTTGGCAAACTTATGAATATTTGAACTCAAAATCATGCCCGTACGTTGCAATATTTTTGGCAGGAAATTAAAAATGACACCGCATTTGAATGTAGAAAATAAAAAGTTTTTAAAAATATTTTTTCATCATATATAACACTTTTGTTGAAATGAAAATTTTTTAGCCCAAAATTTGCAGTAAAAAAAAAATTTTTTTTACCCCTTTTACTTTTTTATGCACAGGAAGTTTTACTACCTTAATATTAACTTTGTACAACTTTCCCTTTTTATCGTAGTGAAAAAGAAACATTTTCTACAGCGATGGTACGGGAAAAATCGCCTTTTTTCTGTTACCATAATATAAGAAAATAGATTTTTTTATTATTTATTATTATTATATAATTTATTGGCATTTTTTCTATCACTTTAATATTTTTTTAAAGTGTAACGTAATATTCGGTATAAATCACTTTTTTCACAAAAACTTGTTTACTTAGAGCTACGAAAAGGTTCTAACAAAAAAATGACACAAAAAAAGTTTTTTCTTAAATGAAGATCATTTTTACAATGTTTAACTGTAGGTAAATCTAGGTGTATTTCACGTACACAGTCAATTTTATTCAGAGGTAAAGGTTTTCTTTTCATTCGAAGTTTTTCCCCGACAGTTTGTTTTTTACAAAGATATTTTAATTTTTAACAATATGTAGAGATGAGTTTTTGATACTGCAATATTGACTATAAATTCCTTTTCCGCAAAAATATTTTTACTTAGAGCTACAGAAATATTTTATGTCAAAAAATGATTAGTATTCAAATGTTTGAGGAAAGAGTATTTAAACGGAGTGTATTTCACGTATCGTAGCCAGAGTTTCAAGAAGATTGGAACTTGTAAGTGAAACCGATGACTTACAAGTTCCACGGTTTGTCAATACTTACTATTAAAACTTCACCGCCACACGAAAGCGGTGATTTTTTCCGGCGTAGTACAGATTTCATGTTATTAATGATGATTGATCTATTTTAATTTTCATTACAGAAATCTTCGTGGCTGGAAATTTTTTTGGCAGAATTGTTAGCTCAAGTGAAAGAGGGCCAGGACACCAAGGACACTTTTTCGTTATGGTAAATTTTCAAACATTTTAAAAAATATTACAGTTAGATTTGGAAATCATTTTAAACTACAATTATAACATTATGACGTGTTTTCTTACAATTTATATTTACGTGATTTTGAAATAATATTTTTTTATATTTGAATTTCACAATTTTGGAATATATAAATTTTTAATTAAGATTTAAAAGTTTTTTTTATAGTCATGAAATTCCAAAATCATAATTATAAAATAAATAATGGGACCGAGTATTCAGCTAAAATTTTTAAGAATAAAATTTTCAAATGAGACTTTCAAAGTTCTGAAAAGTTTTCTTAGAATTTTCGAAAAGTTTAGAAACTCGAGAACCTTAAGAAATCTGATGAATATCGGACTTTTTTTTAATATACAAAATTTTTCAAATATGTTAATCAACTAATAATATTTCGAAATTTGATGATTCTTAAAAAAACTCAGTTTCGGAGAAAATTTACTGGCATACAATTTTTAACAACAAGCAAACATGAATTGTCCCAATGACATCGTCAGTAGTCGAAGATTTAGTAAGGTCAAAAGTCGAGAAATATCTGTAATACAAGCTTATCTTTTTACGATAAATCAAGCTTTCTGATGTGCAAATACTTGTACATAAAAGAATGAAATTGGAAAAATAGTTTTGAATATTATTATATTTTATTGTATCATGCTTGTATTCAATTTTTCGATTTATATAGGTACTGTTACAGTTTATTAAGTTGATGATGTATGGCAAATTTAATAGAAATATTGAGAGTGAAAGTTTAATTTTCTAAGTCATATTTCAAATTGTTGAAATTTCATAATACACTATTAGTAACTCTTTCACGCTCCACACGATAATTAAACTTAGATTACTTAATTTTACAGGATTCAAAATTTTTATTTTGAGGTCTACTTAAAAAAACGGTCAACATCTCAAAAATTTTCGACATTTTTCAAATTTTGACAGAATGTTTGTAATAACTAAAATTTTCAAAATAAAAATAATGGAATTGTCAAAACATCTTTATCTTTATCTTCATGATTTATAAATTTTATTATACTTCCTGATAAATTTGGTTGCAAATTTTCAAAATGCTTGAAATTTCCATAAATCTTACAATTTTCCGACTCAGAGAGTTTTTCAACTATTGGTAACTGATGAATTTCGCGAAAGTCATATATTGTTTGCGAAATGTTTTAAATATAACGAAATTTCTGAATTGTAGTAATCATTGAAGAATATGAATGATATTGATAAAAATAAGTAAATTTTTACAATTTTGAAATTCTTCCCATCTCCGAAATTTCCGATATTTTTCAAATTTTGACGAATGTTCGGAATAACTAGAATTTTCGAAACATCTTTATTTTCATCATTAATAAATTTGAGTACACTTATGGATATAGTTTTTCAATTATTTTTTGTTAAAAATTTTTAGAACGCTCGAAATTGATATAAATCTTACAAATTTTCTACTATTAGTAATTGATGAATATTGCAAAAGTCCTATTATTTTCAAAATGCTCTAAATGTGACAGAATTTTTGAATTTCAGTCACCATGGAAGATTATAAATTATATTCATAAACACGAGTAAATTTTTACAATATTGAAATTCTTGCCATCTCCGAAATTTCCAACATTTTTCAAATTTTGACTGAATTTTGACTGAAATTTTCGAAATAAAATTGCTGAAATTTTTAAAACATTTGCACTGTCATGATTTATAAATTTAAATAAAGTCACCGATAAATTTTGTAAAAAATATCAAAAATTAAAAAACGGTCAACATCTCCAAAATTTTTGACATTTTTCAAATTTTGACAGAGTCCTTGCAATAACTGAAATTTTCAAAATAAAATTGCTGAAATTGTCAAAACTTCTTTATTTTTATGATTTCTAAATTTTATTGTACTCATCGATAAATTTTGTTGATTATTTTTTGTTGCAAATTTTCAGAACGCTCAAAATGTCCATAAATCTTAAAATTTTCGAACTCAGAATATTTTTAACTATTTATCATCGATGAATTTTGCGAAAGTCCTATCGTTTGCAAAATGATTTTAAATGTGACGAAATTTCCGAATTGTAGTAATCGTTGATGATTATGAATGATATTAATTTATGAAAATGGATAAATTTTTAAATATTGAAAATCTCAGAAATTTTCATATGTATAACAATTTTTTCGAATTTCCCTTATCAACTACATTTCTAAAATTTTTAAAACTGCTTAAATATTTGAATTTCACAAAATTCAGTAAATTTTCAGAATGCCAGTCTTCTTGGAAATTTCAAAATTATAATAATACACGGGATTTCTAGAGTAGGAAAAATTTATGAAATTATGATGGAATAAAAAAATCTTCTGAAATGTTACAAATAACGTAAATTTTTAAATTACTAACAATAAGTCTTACAAAACATCTGAATTTCCAAACTTTCCAAATTTTGACATATTTACGACTTTTCTACACGTTTCCCATTTTTTGATTTTTGTAAATTCATGTATACCAAGAGAAATCACCTCTGGCTGTGTCAACCAGAAAATATCTAGTTGAAAAATGCTTGTTGGGAATTCTAAGAAATCTGATTTTCACAACTACAAATCTAGTTGTATCATCTAGAATTTGATTACTGGATGTAATAACCAGCAAAACTAGTTGAAAATATTTTCAACCAGAAAAGCTTGCTGTGCTCCCTTGATATATGTTCGTGCGAGCAACAATTCTGGTTGTTGCGTCTAGAAAAGTGGATTTCAGTTGACCAGAAACTGAAATGGATTGTACAAATTGAGCACTTCTCTCTCGCATGAACTAAAAAAACCCCACGCGTAGTATATATACCGCGCTTAACTTAAACTACTATTGACTCAGCCTGTCGTAATACTTCGGAAGTCGTATTGAGTGCCTTTTACCAGAAGTCTAATGACATTAGCACTCCAATGGCATAGTTCCCTTGATGCATATAATGTAATGTCACTTCTGATGGTAAAGGTTAGCTTAAGCGCCTACATGGGGCGTGGCAACTATACGTTGACTAATTGGCATGAACGACTAATAAGAATTAAATTATTCTACGTAATAACGTAGTAATTTTTTTAATGCAATTTTTCTCCGTTGTTTTTAAACAATATTTACAGATATATATATATATATATAT
>JAPYZL010194432.1:0-14257 GCA_030522825.1 Platygaster orseoliae | reverse complement strand
ATGAAAATTAATGTCGTTGCATTCTAAGTTTAAGGCATTTTTTTAAATATGTTTCCTTTTTATTTCTCTTGCGCTTTTTGTGAGCTATCAATAAAGTTGCAATAACAAAAATGTCGAATTTCCATTTGTTTTCCTTCACAGAGCCTTCATTAAGTATTCACAGCGGTTTTTTTTTATATTTGTGCGATTTTTTGTCGGTTTTTGGGAGTGGCCGTCATTACCCCGCCATTTTTCTAAATGACGAAAACCTACTTTTTTTAAAAATTCCAACTTTTTTTAGTTTGAATCAAAATTTTTGAAATCTGCCGATATACTTTATTAGTATTTGAGTTACACTTAGTATTTGAGTTACACTTGTTATCTTAACTTTCGTTTGATCAAAAATGTCAATTTTTGTATGTGTTTTGATGCTGAATGAAAACTATGCCGTCATTAGCCCACTTTCCCCTATTTATTTCTCAGTTTTTTTCATTTCTTTTACCATGCAGTAAATTGGATAAAAAATTTTCATCTATAAATTTATGAATGAGAAACACTGAATTCAAATGATGGAATAAAAATCATTATTTTTCAAACGAATTTATAGGAATATAGTCAATTGAATATTGTGTTACAAAGTGCACGAAATTTTTAAAATTCCTTCATCAAAAATATCAGAATCCCTAATTTTTCTGACTTTGAAATTTTAAATTTCTCATGATTTGCATAACTATTGTTATTCAAAACTCAAATAAAAAAATCGCCAGAACAAATTATTAACATTGAAAATTAGAAACGATTGATTTTTAATTAGTCGATAGTATAAAGGTGAATTTTTCGTTGAATTATTAACTCAATAATAGAATATATTTTAATAATAAAACGAAAGTACTGCAATATTCTTTATTTTGAAATTTTATTGATAATCCCAACGATTTGAACCGATTTTCAATTTCAAATCTTATTAGCGAAGACGAATAAAGATGAAAAAAGATGAAATCAATTCAGGCTTCAACTTCATTTCACTTGTAAAACAAGAAAAAACACTAATAACTACATATTTCGAAATCAAAATGAATTTGAAAATACATTCAAAGAAGTTAAAATAAATACGAGCTTTCGACTCGGGTTTTCATTCTTAAAAATGTATCCCTCAAAACATTTAATCGTAATTTTATACCTCCAATCATATTTTTAGATTTTCAAATTCTTATAGAGACGCACGTTTTGATTTTTCAAAAACTTTTTTTTATTAAAAATCATGTCAGCAGCTGATGAGGTAGCTTCTGTAGTAAAATTTCGAAAATAAACAATATAAATATAACAAAACATAGATGTAGACTTTGATGCGAGATTCAATTTACAGCTGACATTTTTAAGGCTTTGCTTTCTTCGATAGTATCTTTTTCCTCAGACGCCCAGTTTTCCACCCCAAAAGAGCTGTTTTCCCTCTCCCTATTGCCATCAAATAGTTCTGGTTTTTTATTCAAGTTTAATGTTGCTCTTTGTTTTTCGAAAGTGTACCTGAAACAATATTGCACATTGTTACGAGCGTAGCGAGGGTCGAGCATAACGTTACGTAACAAATTCTGAATGTATTCGTGTATCCTTGATTGGCATCAAAAATTTATAAATTTGTTATTTCAAGAATACTATGTAATTCAAATTTTTTAAATATTGTATTGAAAAAAATCATCGCAATTCGAAACAAATAATTTCATTCCCAAATCCTGATAAAAAAAATTTTATTTTCAACGCAATCCGAAATTTGCAATCTTTTCAATTACATTATTTACATTAGCTTCCAGGAAAGACTATCCAAAATTCAACTGCATTTTTCATTACAACAGAAAAGCGTTTTCACTGACCTCAAAGAATTCTGATAATGAGAAACTTTCGTAGAATTCCTCTCAAGACCTTTGTCTTCCAATTGTGATTTCCTCTTTCCGAAGCAAAGGATTCTCTTGAAAGCTTCCCTGTATCGACTGCTAAATAAATTATATAATATGGGATTGACTGTAGTGCTGACGTAATAAAGGCAACCACTGAGAATAAACAGGCATTCGTTCACGTCCGGGTAATCGTCCTGAGCGTAAACGTAAAATAATCTTTGAGCGTGAAACGGTGCCCAGCACACAAAAAACATTATCACAACTGCACCTGAAAATTAATTCAATAAGTTTTTCGTGCTTTCTTTCAAGAATTTCCGAAATTTGCCAACAGTTATCCAGAAAACGATTTAAAATATCTACAACTGTCGCGATTGTGCGACAAGTTGGATTTGTTGGAAGTTGGAAGGGTTTGATTTATCCAGGAACGGGCGAAGCACCCTTATTTACATGGCAAACAAAATTTATTGATTGTGGTCAGATTTAAGAGAGGGCATGCTCTTAGTAAACCTGTCACCTCCAAAAAAAATCAATAGCTCACACAATAACATTTTTCGTAGATACTTAAATTGCTGTATGATCATTATAGTGATTTTCACAAACAATAAAACGATTTCGATTGATTTTGACAATTCCAACAGATAAGATTATTTTTATAAAGTTTCTAGAATTTATTGAAAGGAAATTTATCTTTACAGAGATTCTTTTTTTTTTCAATAATTTTTTCAACGTTTTCGGGCAACTGTGGCATGTCAATGAAAAACCAACTTAGCATTCTAATGACAGTTCTTCGTGATCGAATTGTGGCCGATTCCGTCTGCATCGAAGGATTGAAAAAATCAGCCCCCAAGGACTCTTCTATACTCTGTCGGATTTTTAAACTCATTTGGACGTACAGAAACAGTAGCACAATCAATGGCAACAAGAAAAAAATTATACAGCTCAGTTCGTAAAGGGGAAAATCTGGCAAAAGCGACAATACCATTGAGCATATAGCAGATTCAGCAGAATAGTTTCCCGAACCTGAAACTCAAAAACGATTAAAACACCAAGTTTTCAAAGCCAGAAGTTTTATAAAACTATTCTGACTTTTTTCAATTCAAACAAAGTATGAAATTTTTTTTTTTTAATTTTCCAATTCTGTTTTTTTTATATAACTACGAAAACTTATTTCCGAGAACTAAATTTTGAAAAAAATTTGCATTATTTACTTGCTAATATATAAATAACAAAGTAACAATAATTATCAATTTTATCTATTAGATATAGCAATTACGAGTATTCAGAAACAAATTTTTAAACATAAAAACATAAAAACACAATTGCAAAAAACTAGTTAAACATTTTTTCTGAACCTGTAAAAACAGGTGTTTTTTTTTAATGGAATAATAAACAATATTAGAATTTCACGCACTAAAATCTAAAATCGTGTCTCAAATGGACCGGTCTATTTGAAATGGAAAGGGGCAACTGTATAGAAAATGATGAGAGTAAATTACCTGGAGGATACTCGATAAAGGTGATATTCATGTAAATTGCGAACGGCAAAGCCGAAATCATCGCAACGATCCATAAAGCTAGAATTATTCGAATGGATCTTTTAGAGCCACTTATCGCGTTTAATTTCAATGGATGGCAAATTGCTAAGTATCTTTCTGTAGAAAAAGCGACGATTGTCAAGACCGAGACGTAAGAGGACCTAAATAAGTGTATGTAGTAAATAAACTAACATTTATGAAGTATGTAGATTTTTTTAGTTACAACTTGCTAACATTGTTATGATTATAGTATCTCGAAATGAGTCGAGTCTTTCTAAAATGAAAGGTTTGTAAATTGTTACGATTTTTAAATTGCTGTATTGAATATTTTATTTTTGTATTTCTGAAGCAGTTTTTAGTTGAAGAGATTTTGTTATTGAATTTGGAAATATTTGGATTTCGGAATTTTAGAAAATAATCAGAAGTTTATTCATTCAAAGATTCTTCGACTTAATAAAATATATATTTCATTTTATAAAATTATATTTTATATTATACTTTGTTTTATTATTTTATGATAAGATTTTTATTCTAGGATGGAATGTGTTTTCACAGTCGAATTTTTTGATTCGATAACTCTAGTTTTTGGAAAACTATGAACACTCATAAAACTTAAATTTTTTATATTTTTTAAAAACAAATTTACGTGTTTTTAACATTGAAATTCAATATAATTTACAAAAATTGCAAACTTTCATATTTTTGTGTTGTTTGATTTAGAGACTTGAAGTTTTCAGATCTTTGAATTAGAAATTCGATTAATTATAGTATCTGAATTAACTTCTGAAAGTTATATTCAATTTGTCAATTGTTCTGAATTGCTTCGCTAAAATTTTACATTTTTGTAACTCCAGAACGACGATTTTCTGAGTTGTAAAATTTATAGATTTATTTATTTTTTATTAATATTTACAATTTCACACGTTTGCCCCTCAAATTCGAAGAATAACTTAGTATTCTATACGTATTTTACAAGTTTCTAAACTATCTGAAAAAGATGAAAGTCAAAAATGTTTCTGTCTGATAACGTTTTCCACTTGAAAATTGTATTATTTTTTCAAAATCCGGCTCAAAAAAGATACATCTTTTGAATAATCTATGTAACTCAAAATTGAATTCTAAATAACTAAAAAAAGCTCACATTTCAGATGCATAAGCTCTCGTTTTGCATGGCACCAGTCCTAAAGTCCAAGGATACTGCTGCCACACATTACTCAGTTCGTAAGGCAATCCTAAAAAAACAATTGTTTGTTAAAACTCAATCAATAACTCTACTAAATATTTTATAAGCAAAAATATAAATAAAATAACAAACAATATAAACATATTTTAAAACCACAAAAAACTATATATTTATCAATGCATGAATTCATCTCTAACTGTTGAATATGGTTTTCTTTACATAAATTTTATTTTACAGACGATGAAAAACTTTCTGGCGACATCGACAAAATACATAAACAATTTATTGTTCAATCGCGATTGAAAAAGTGTTTACGAGAATTTTCATTCAATTGTTCGATAAATCAAACTGCTTACATCTTCAACCACCGGATCAAGAATTTTATTGATCTTTCAATCAACTAAATGATGGTAACTCGAGAAAACGATCGAAAAAATATTTTTGAAAAAATAAGAAATTTCTGTTTATATTAATTTAATTCATTTTTAATGTTTTCGTAATAAAAGGTCCAAAGAACACATAAACGAACATTCACAAAGTTTGCCAACTAACGAACCTCAAGATTTGAACAATTTTTTATTTAAGTTGAATTTTCGTTAATTTATGCAATTTTCATTTGTGCAATTTTAATCCGTGCAATTTTAATTGATTAAAATTTTGCATTAAAAAATTTATTATTGCAATTTTAATTTGTGCAACTTGAAAATTCAGAGTCTTTTAGAGTTATCTGGATTTCATTTCAAGATTAAAAGATCGATTTTTCCTAACTAAAGAATTTTTCCATTTTTGACTTTTGATACAAAAAATTACAGAAATCCTTGATTCAGGAAATTCGTAACTTTAGCAAGCAAATTTTTCCAGAAATTTTGAATAAAATTTCTGCAAATGTCGATATAGAAACATTCCAAATATTATCGTTCGAGGTTTTAACCTTCACATTACGTGAATTCAGGTTGTAAACAATATACATGTGCCACATGAGCATACAAGATTAATTTAATGCCCTTATCTCTCATGCGACTTAAGTACAGCGAGTATTGTAAAAATTTCATAAAAAAATTCTATTCTTCGAAAACTCGATGACAAAATATGCAATGAATTTAAGTTTTCTACAATTTTAATCGAGGTATGTGTATATTCGACAAAACTAGAAAATAATGCAAAAATTGGCAAAATTCAGCACAATTTTAGGGCTTTCCAATTTTAACGATTTTTGCTTTTTGCAAGAAAGTCATAACTTGAAAAACTATCTCATGAACAATAAAATCGAAATCCAGCTTAATTTCAACATTTTTTGGAAATATTATTTTCAAAGATTCTTTGTTTCAGAAAATCATTTTCAAATATCAAAAATCAATTTTAATTAACAATTACTGACCTTGGAATTATAATAAATTGTTCAAGATTTTTCGGCATTAGTTGATGAATATTTAAGACACTTGAAATTTCCCTGTAATGATTTTCAAAATGTTTGTTGCGTTCTTAAGACATAAACATGACAGAAAAAATGCGCAATTACTGTTTAAATGAGCAACTTATGGAAGTCAAAGTGGACATTTATAAAAAAAGCTTAGTATATAAAAACTGAATTTATTAATGATAAATATGCTGAAATTCAATCCCTTCACATTTACGTAAGCTAACTCAAAAATCTAGGTTTTTACAGTGAAATTAGAAATTTCACTAGGTTTGGTGGGATAAAAAAAATATAAATAATTATAGTTTATTTTTCTTAAATCACTGATTTTGCTCTAAATTGAGATTTTTTCAAAACGATGTATTTCACATAAACAAATTTGATACGAAATGTGGTGCAATCATTGGGAATCGGATTTCAGACATAATAAAACTTTTTACTCATTCGATTGACAAATTAAAATGTGACCCAAAAAGAGGAATATCAACAATTTGAAAGGTTCGATTAATTGATTGGTGCGGGGATTGTAATGTTTTCGCCATTATTTGCGGTTGCGAAGTGAATTAAAACTGATGTATTACAATTTGTTAAAATGTAAAGCAAACCTAACAATCATCATCCGAAAAATGAACTTATTTACATTTACAGAAAATAACATAAAATAACATCATCAGTTAATTAATCAATTTTTCGTAAAAATTATCTAGAAGTTACGAAAAACCATTTTTTTTTGTCAATTTTTTTTTGTGAAAAAATTTATTGTTTAAATTTATTTTAATAAATAAGCGGATATATTATTTGGTATTTTTAAATATTTTCGTATAAAGTTTGCATTGTAATGAACATGCATACAATCATAAAAAAATAGTCTATTATCTAGTTCTTATACAATATTTAATCATAAAATGCTATTTAATAAAATAAAAAAACAATCACAAACCCAAAAAAATATATTTTTTCGATCATGTCCTTATATTTTTACGTTAGTGTATGTACAAGAAAAATGTCCCAAACTCACCTAGAATCAACAAAGTCAGATCCGAAATAGCCAAACTGAACAAATAACAATTCGTCGCGTTGTGCATATAGGAATTTTTCGCTATCACGATGCAAGTCGCGACGTTACCGAAAATTCCCGAAATAAATATCAAAACGTAAGCCAAAGTGACTGGAATCACCAAAGAAAGTGGCAAATATTTGGGGCCGAGCAACTCCTCCAAGAACTCGGGTTCCGTGAGATTTTTTATCGACTCTAAAAATTCTTTCATTTCGTCGCTATCCATTTTCGTGAAATTTAGAAATTTAACAGTTCGGGGGTAAATTCATCATTTCACGTCAACATTTTTATGAAGCCCTGAATTGTATTGAAAATAAGCATTTTTGGATAATTAGAATTTATTAAAAAACGTTTTAGGTCGATATTTCATTGTTTAGAAACTATTTTTTGCGGGCAGTCTATTCTCGAGGACTCAAAGAACGACACTGATTACAATTTGTGTACAGAGACATTTCACGTGTTTGTCATCTCTCTCGTCAGAGTGGAAACGTTTTCTTTTCAATGTATTGCGATCGTTTTGAATCTCGTCAATAAAAGATGTACAACTTTTGTGTTTACTTTGATATTCATTTATCTTCTCTTTTTTCGCTGTGAAATTCAATTCTTAAATCTGTTCAAGAATCGACTTTTATCTTTTTCATATAAACATTAATTAGAACTATCGGATGCTTTTTGGGAGTTTTTCGACTGAATTCGATGTTGAAAAACGATCAATTTTTAATATACCTGATTTGAATTTTTTATTTTTCAAATTCTTAATAAATTGGTATTTGAAAGTGTTTCTGAACATAATATTTGTCAATTACAAATTTATTTTACAACTGTATAATCAAGGAACTTGAATGTAAATTAGAAAAAGTATGACGGTAACCTTATTCTTTAATTCAAATATTAGATTAAAATTTTCGCTGGCAGGAAATTCTTCTACTCATACCTCTGTATATTGGGTAATTTTGGCTAGTTTTTAAAATAAAATGCAAATAGTTTCAACGCAGAGTTTTTTATTTTTCAACTTTCATTGTACAAAAAATAGATTAATTATTACAATGTCTCTAGGTTTTTTTATTAATCGGCATTTTCTTCGCTATCATCACTTTCGCTGTCAGTAGAATCATGTAATTGAGGTAATCGGTTAGAATTTACAAACAAATCGTCATCTGAATTCGAATCATCACTTTCGATTGCTTTTGGAACATCAGGTTTTTTTTCGAAAGCTTCTGGCCAACAATTCTGGGATTTGTAGTATTTGATGTGGTCCTAAAAAAAACAATGAAAAAGACATAAATTTTATGTCTTTCAAAAAAATTACAAGAGCTTTATAATTAACAGAGCTATTTAAAATATTTTGCACATATTTCGACCTCTTCTTGAAAAAATACATATTTTGGCTATTTACAATTTTTCGTGCATATTTCAACTAAATTTGGCGAGCAAAAAATTATTTCTAAACTGAGAGTGCGGTTTTTTCGTTGCACTGTCAAAAATGTTATTAATTTTAATGATAATAAGTTTAATAAAATTAAAATGACATAAATAAACATGTTTCTAAAAATTTATTAATTCGCGCGTAAATTCAGCAGAAAATGTGTTGAAATGCTAAATCAGCCTTTTGAATCTTTAACGTTACACATACTAATTTACAAGTACAATACATTTAATAAACTTTACATAAAAATCCCAGAACAAATACGAAATTGAATTAACTTTTATTATTAATAATTTTCAATTACGTCTTTATTTATAATCTTTAATACAGTTTTTACAAAGCTGTGAAATCTTCATAAATATTTCATGTAGTTTTTATATATCTTTTATAACATGACTTTATAAAATATTTATTAAGTTACTTTGAAAAACACTGTAAAAGAGGTTAAATAAAAAAAGTTGTTAAAGAAAAATTCCATTTAATGTGAGTCTCCAAAAATATGTTGAAATTTATTATTATGAATTGTTAAATTTAACGTACAATCAAAATTTATGAATGTATGCAGTTATGTGAAGAATATTTTGTACAAATATTTATTTTACATGAATAAATATTTTATTTTATAACATGACTTCATAAAATATTTATAAAGTTATTTTGAAAAACACTGTAAAAGAGGCTAAATAAAAAAAGAAGTTGTTCAAGAGAAATTCCATTTAATTTAAATCTTGAAAAATAAATTTAACGTACAATCAAAATTTATGAATGTATGCAGTTGTGTCAAGAATATTTTTCCCAAATATTTATTTTATTTGAGAAAACATTTTATTTTATAACAGAGTTTATAAAATATTTATAAAGTTACTTTGAAATCAACGTAAAAGAGGCTAAATAAAAAAAAGAAGTTGTTAAAGAAAAATTTCATTTAATGTGAGTCTTCAAAAAAATGTTGAAATTTGTTATCATGACTTGGTAAACTCAACGTAGAATCAAAATTTATGAATGTATGCAGTTATGTCAAGAATATTTTGCACAAATATTTATTTTATATAAGAAAATATTTTATTTCATAACATGACTTCATAAAATATTTATAAGGTTATTTTGAAAAACACTGTAAAAGAGGCTAAATAAAAAAAAGAAGTTTTTTAAAAAAAATTCCATTCAATTCGAGTCTTCAAAAATATGTTGAAATTTATTAGCATGACTTGGTAAATTGAACAGAAAATCAAAATTTATGAATATATGTCATGAATATTTTCCCTAAATATTGCACTTGTTTTTAACGAAATATAAAATACATATTTATAGGACTTATGTAAAAGTTTTGTAAAAGTTATGTAAAAGTTAGTTATAACTGATTGTGAGAAATTTTGAAATAATTTTTCTGAATAAGTTCAATTGTATTTGAATTTTCGAAATGAGTGCCAAATGTGTCAATATAATTACTCGAGTCAAAACGTTAACGATTTCAGCCTTGACTTTGTCTCCTTCCTCGATGGGTTCGACCAAAACGAAATCGCCCTTTTTCACCCAAATGCTTCTACGAAACTTAGTCGGCATGGAGATGAGAAACAATTCTCCTGAAGCATCTAGAGCCTCGTGAAGATTGTTTCCTCGCGATTCTCCGAGCTGAACTATTTTTTGCCCTTCTCCTGGAAGACTCAACTCTCCCTGTACTTCTTTCACTACGTGCTTGTGCTTCGTTGCTTTTGACATTGTCCTGGAAATTTCGAGTCAAGTACGTGCATTGGGAACATCAAGCAACATTCCAACAGAATAAAATAAAAAAGTAAATCATTACAAATGCGACAAATCTGAAATCGTGCCAAATCGTCTCAAAAATTTAATTCCCCCCCCCCCTCCTCGTGCTGGCAGTGTACGAAATTGTTGGTACAACCAATTTTGTACCGGCTGCTTACCTTCCTCCTCATTTTCCTGCGATGCCATGACCCCAAAGATCCATTCGCCTTCGCCAAAGCCTCCCAGACATTCAAACTCTCCCCGGGTGGTATGCCGTAACCAGCTTTCAGCCCGTGAATATTCGACGGTGTCTGGCACTCGTGGCTCGACTCTTTCCTTAGAACCGTGTCCACCTCCACCGATGTAAAAAACGCCACCGACATTGGGAGATCCTCCATTCCCAGTCTCGAGACGCAAAACGATCTTGTCATGAGGTTCGTGGCGTGCATCGCTAGCGCCGCGTTGTACCGGTACTGGGATGGCACAATATAACGTATCTCGTCGTGAAAAGATAAGCAGAAACGAGCGTTGTCGCGCATGAGCCACCGCATGCAAACCAGCATCAAGTGCAAAAAGTCAACGGCGCCGCTCTGCACGACCCAGTTGATCTTGGTCGGAAGATTTTCGCCGTCCCCTTCTAGGGCTCGGCTCAGCCTCGAGCCTAAAAACGGTGTCACCGGTTTCTCATCGTTGGCGATTTCTTCGAGCCGATTGAACATGGCGCTTTCGGTGCCACCTCTCCATTCGCTATCGAACATTTGAAAGGGTTTTTTAAAATTTTGCCCGGCAATCTTCTTTGCTTCATAACTCGAGTACGGTTTGTCTTCGATGTGCTCCGTCTTGTGTTCGTGTTTCAGGTGGTACTTTTTTTCGCCTTTGGTCATTTTGAACATATCGCGGGATTTTGTGAAGGCATCGTAATCGCTCATAGCGGGGTTGAATTGCTTGAGTAGCATCTTGGCAAACTGTTGACCCGCGCCGTAGATACGGGCGTAGTTAATGATTTTGGCATGATCGCGGGATATGCCGATGGTCTTGGCTGTCATGCTGTGCATATCCGTGCCGTCAGATTTGTTGCCGACGAGGGTCATCCAGCCGAAGGGCGTAGCCCCGTGGGTCTTGGCTCGAAGGGAGTCGCCGATCGCGGACGCTATTAAGATAAAAACGATTTTAACGTTTAAGTACTGAAAAACTTTGAGTTTTCTTCATAATAGAGTTAAATAAAGGAAAATTGAGGATATCTATTGTGTATAAATTTTTTGTGCAAATTGAAATTATAGCTTGCCTTTTCTGTCAATTAATATTCACGAGTAAACTTGAAGGAATCATAACTGTGGCATTTTTTCGCAATCACATTCATACAAAATTCATACTATTACACGAGATATATGAAAATAGATAAATAAAAGGTTCAAAAACAAAGGGATTAATATCAAAATTTTGAAAATATCATAAATACCGATCCACAATTCTTGGCTGTCGACGTCGGCCCCGACGATATTGTAACCGGGAGGTGCTTGTATCATGGCCCGCAGCTCGGAACCGATCCGCTCGGAATGGGCGTTCGAGGCAGTCATCCAGGTCGACTCGACAGCTCTGCGAGTCAGAGTTCCCGCAACCACGACCTGGGGTATAATAGCTCCATAATCCATGTCTTTCTTGCTTCTTTTCCCTTCTTTTTTATGCCACACCACCATCTGCGACTGAATTCTGCTCCGGTTGTTGCGCCAGTACGGAGATGTTCTCGCCAACTTCAAAACTGTCATTTAATTGAAAACGGAATCAATTAATTAATTAATGATTAATCACAATTTATTTACAACAGTTGTACGACAAACTGAAAAACACGAACCTCGCTTCGCGCTGTCATCCAATCCCGCGAGTCCCTCCTCTGAAAACTTGTTCAAAAAATCCTTAGCCAGCGGATTCCCGACATTACGCCCCGGTCCGTCCTTATGATGAAGCTTGAAAAACCAGCAACATCCATACATTTCGTCGCAGAAAATTCCGCTGCTCCCGTAAAATGTTATACAGGCTTTCTTCATTTTTTCTTTAATTCTTTCCTTATCTTTCTCCGTGCAAGAATCCAAACCCACTTTCTCTTTCGTCCATTTTGAAATCGGGCACAACTCCAGAAGCTGTTTTATGGGAACATCCGTCTCTTCGTTCGGACTGTTGCTGTAAGGAATCAAAAATCCCCATCCGTGCTTTTTAGTGTGATGAAGAGGGCAATGATTCCACTTCAAATTCAACAATTTCGGAGTCACGTGAAGTCCAGTACTAATATTTTCAGGGCCGATCATGAAATCCTCTTCTCGTTCGCTTTCTTTTGGGCAAAGCTTTCGATACCAGTTCGGGTAACCAGGCATGAACGGTATCGTTTGGGGCAAAAAGAATTTCTGTTCTTCAAGATACCGAAATTTTTCTTTCAAACGATCTATTTCTTCAACTTGTTCGACTTCGTCTTCCAATTTTCCCTCTTCGAACGAAAGTTCTTTTTCCCGTTCTCGTTCTTCGAGCATGAGTTTTTTTTCCTTTTCTCTATCTTCGATTATAAGTTGTTTCACTTCTTTGGTTATCTTGGACTTGATCTTAATATCTTTGGTACCCCAATCTTCGTCCCACATCCACAGGTCTTGTTTGTATTTTTCCTGGTGCATCAATTGGCAGAGCTCGTCGGCTCGCTTGGCGAGAGTGAATTTAACTTCGTAGTTCAGGTCTTCGAAAGTTGATTCGGCTTCTCGCAAATACCTGAAAATTCAGATTTTTGAAATAAAAAATTTTATATTAGCAGATTTACAAAAATCAATATCCGAATTGAAGTTAAATCTATAAAATGGAAACGTGAACAAGTTTTACTGAAAAATCTGCAAAATACAAGATTTTAAATAGTGCCAAATTTTAGTTGATAACTACAAGTTTTGGGTAAAATTCAAAATTAATACTTTTTTATCAATGAAATGTATCTCGGTGTTATTTTAAAACAGTATTTTGTAATTCAATAAACATGTATATTGTTAAAAAGAAAAAGAGGTAATTGAAAGATAGTATACTAATAATCAAGAGAACATTTTTAAAATTTAAATTTTCCGTTGTTTTATTGTATTCATAAAATATTGTATTGTTTTCTAGTAATTTTATACATTGCTTCATACGTTTTTCATAGGTTTCTAGAATTTTTCGTTGTATATGCTATTCATGAAATTTTGTTGTATTTTCTGGTATTGTTGTAAATTACTTGTACTTCTATAGATCGCTCTATAGATTTCTAGAATGTGATGCTATAGTATTAAAATTTCAACGATTGTGTGATAATTTTAATTGATTTTTAAGAAAAAGTATTTTTTCTATGCATTCTCAGTACTTTTTTTTGTATATTTATAAATATTTCAAGAATTACATGTTCTGTTATTCGAGGTTATGTAAATTTTTGAGAATATTACCTATTTATTAAAATACCCTACAATTACTATAACATTAACATTATAATATACAATGCTATTATATTCATATAATTATTATTATATTATAAATATTATCCAAATAAAATATTGAATGATTTATTTATGAAATATTTATATTATCTTTATTTTATTCAAAATTATCTTTAACTAGTTATTGAGTATTGAACGATTCCTAGTATTTCCCACATGTTTTTATTATTCATCAAACTGTAAAGGATTTTCTGGCAATTTTTCAGATTTCTAGTATTTTGCAGATTGTTATATAGATTTCTAGAATTCAATACTTTATAATCCAAACTTGGATAGATTTATAGTACTTTTTTAGATGTCTGGAAAAATTACGTCTCCGTTATTATTTTTCAGAAAACAGTTCTTTCATAGAACAGGAAACTTGACATAAAATTATGTTAAATACTCCCCCGGTAGGGGCCGCAGGACCTTGTAGGTGGTCCGGGGGCATAACTGAAGGAGCCCTACAGTGCTGCTGGACAGGAGTGGAAGGGAGGCACCCCTATAAACGGGCTCTGCCAGAGTGAATGAAGGGTATCCCTATAGACGGGC
>JAPYZL010194419.1:0-16207 GCA_030522825.1 Platygaster orseoliae | reverse complement strand
GCCTTTTTGTGGATGCATGGGAAAAAAAAATTATTTGCCGTTTTCCATAGACAGCGGTAATATTCTTTCGAAAGGATATACCTATTATTTGCAGTTCAACTTTGCCAAAATCAAGTGATCTGAAGTGAGATTTTTTCAAATTTTGATTAATTTATTATTGCAAAATTCTATTCATTTACAATAAGTCACCGGAACTCTACCGAGTTACGTAAAGTTATTGTCATGTAGTTAATACAAAAAAACACTGGCTATTCTACTGATTGCTTCGTTTTTATCATAACTGCATTCAAACAGTTTATCCACCAACGTAAAAAAAAAACGTTCGGTATTGAGATTCAACCGGAAAATTTTCATCTCTGTTCAATTTAAATTAATTTTAATGAAATAAATTAAATTAAATTAATATAAATTAAATTTAGATTAAATGTCAATCAAAATGTTGGATAAATTAGGAGAAATGATGGAAGACGCTCATCCTTGCGGGGACGCTGCTGGCTTCGTTTGCTCGTCATTGGGCAGCGAATACTTTTGCAGCAACCAGTTTTGGGAGGGGCCCAATTGGGGCATCACCAATTTCGATAATTTCGGCCTCGCCATGCTCACGGTTTTTCAATGCGTCACACTCGAGGGATGGACCGACGTTCTTTACGACGTAACAGACTATTCTAGTATATATTCCAGCATATCGATTGCGTTGAAAAAGTTGAATAAACAAATTTTGTATTCATTTCGTAGATCCAAGATACAATGGGCAGCAAGTGGCCTTGGGTTTATTTCATTTCCCTTGTGATTCTCGGTGCGTTTTTCGTCATGAACTTGATTCTCGGTGTTCTTTCTGGGTAATTATTACATTCATATATAGAATGATTTCTCGCGAGCCGAGTAAAAACTTGCGTTTTTATTGTCTGTGCGGTTGCTTAGGGAGTTTTCCAAGGAAAGGGAGAAAGCGAAAAATCGTGGGGATTTCCAAAAATTGCGAGAGAAGCAGCAAATCGAGGATGATTTGAGGGGGTACTTGGACTGGATAACCCAGGCTGAGGACATTGAGGCGGAAAATGACGAGGCTAAATTGCAAGATGGAAAAGGTGCGTTTTGTGAAATTTCGTTAAATAATTTTTGGATAACTTGATGTGCAACAAAAATAACGCCAGTAAAGCGCAACATTTTCTTTTGATTGAGACAACTGTTCAACTTGTAGCTAAAGAAAAGAGCGAAATGTCAAGTTGTGACAGACTCGAAGGTGATCAAGATGGATTCAAGCAAGAATCTGTTTGGGACATGAAAAAGCGTGACTTTAAACGGTCAGACATTTTGGAAAATATGTAACACCATATTTATTGTATTGCTCCGGTTGTAGAATTTTGACTTTTCTGTAGAGCGAATCGACGAATGAGAAGAGCGTGTCGAAAAGCCGTGAAATCCCAAGTTTTTTACTGGCTCATCATAGTACTCGTATTTTTGAACACTGGAGTTCTGGCGACTGAGCATTATCGTCAGCCCGATTGGTTAGACGAATTTCAGGGTAAGAACAATTTCCCCACCCGACGCCTTTTTTTTCAACGAAAACTTAATAAAATAATGTTAACACTGTGTTACAGAAGTGACCAACATGTTTTTCATCGCTTTGTTTTCCATGGAAATGATGATAAAAATGTACAGTTTAGGATTCCAGGTAAATTGTTTTCAACCATGTAATGAAGGAAGCTGGTTGATAATGTTGTAATGCTTTTTCCAGGGTTATTTCGTGTCTCTGTTTAACCGTTTCGACTGTTTCGTTGTTATCGGATCCATCTCTGAAATGGTGCTGACAAACACGCACGTAATGCCCCCTCTCGGGGTCTCCGTTCTTCGCTGTGTACGACTCCTCAGGGTCTTCAAAGTGACAAAGTCAGTGATGCGCCCTTTCTTCTTCTTATTACTATAGTATATTATACATCCATTTCTCTTTATTTCTTTGAAATTAATATCTCAGGTACTGGCGATCACTGTCGAATCTCGTAGCATCTCTGCTGAATTCCATACAGTCCATCGCTTCGTTGTTGCTTCTGCTCTTCCTCTTTATCGTCATTTTCGCCTTGCTGGGAATGCAGGTTTTTCATTTTTTCGACTTTTCCTCAGACTACTCGATTTTATCCCCGAAAACCACACCCCAGATTCGGACATAGATTTGATCCAACTTTGATCAAATCTGGGATCCAACTCCAGATTTGATCAAAGTTGGATCAAATCTATGTCCGAATGTGGGGTGTGGTTTTCCGGGATTACCAATTTTGCATTAATTTTGGTTGGTTTCTCGCTGCAGGTTTTCGGAGGAAAATTCAACTTTAACGAACTCGATGACAAGCCAAGATACAATTTCGACTGTTTTTGGCAGAGTTTGTTGACAGTTTTTCAGGTTGGTCTCGTAAACAACAGCGATAATTGTTGGAAAGAAAGGGAATAAAAGAATGGGGAAAATTTTTGCAGATCTTAACCGGGGAAGATTGGAACGCTGTCATGTACGTGGGCATACGGGCTTACGGCGGAGTTGCCAGCACTGGCGTTTTGGCTTGTTTTTATTTCATCATACTGTTCATATGTGGCAATTGTATCCTTTTTGACACTCGTCGTGCTGATTTTTAGACATTGACTTTTATTTTCCTTAATTGTGTATTTGAATCCAAAGATATTCTTCTCAACGTTTTCTTGGCCATTGCTGTCGACAATCTCGCTGACGCTGAATCTTTGACAGCCATCGAAAAAGAAGCCGAAGAAGAAGTAACTTTTTTCATTGCACATATTCTTCTTGTATGTATAAACCAATTGTAACGTATAAATTTCGCAGGCGGAAAAGAATAAATCTTGCAGCCCGACGCCAGTTGAGCGCGACGAGTTGAGCTCTGGGCAAGGAGACGACACTGCCGGGGAAGAGGAGGAAGACGAAGAGGAAGACGAGGACGACGAAGACGAGGACGTCACGGACTTGGAACAAGACATGAATGAAAACATTGACGATTATGAGAACACTTTAGACATGGAAAAGTAACGTTTCACATTTCTTTACTATCGTTACTACAGCTCCCCATTTACTGTTGCTTTTCCGAATAAATTTTCAGCTCGGACAAAGACGAACAAGGCCGAACAACAGTTGGCCTCAACATCGAATCTGACCAAGAACCAACCGACACCGAAGACGAGAATCATAATCAAGGTTGATTAATATTCAAGTCATTGTTGTTAATGCTTAGTTAAGTCTTTCAAAAATAATAATGATATCAAAGAAATGAACAAGTTTTTCAAATAAAATAATGTTTGCCGTTGTTGAAAATGTCGCAGAAGACGATTTGGAAACTGGAGTCTCGGCAAGACCGCGAAGAATGTCAGAATTCAATAGGGCGACGACAGTCCAGCCGATCCCAGCTGGATCTTCCTTTTTCATCTTTTCACAAACCAACAGGTTGTTTCAAATTCCACGAGATAATTGACTATATTTCCATGAAACACGGTGAATGTATTTTTTTTGTTTCTATATCGACAGATTTCGCGTCTTTTGCCACTGGTTTTCCAACCACAGTTTATTCGGAAACGTCATTCTCGTGTGCATCATGATTTCTTCCGCCATGCTCGCTGCCGAAGATCCTTTACAATCCAAGTCACCGAGGAACATTGTAAGTTTCAAAAAATCACATTACACAATAAAAGTTAAATTATTCATGACGCAACTAAGAGGAAAATGTTAATAGCAAATGCCCTGGCACTCTTCAGAACTTGTGAGGGAGCCCATAACTTACGGTACCTTTTACGGGTGTTTTGTGTAAAAAAAAACCCATAAGAGAATACGCTTGAAATGAGACATTATAATGAAAGAATTTTACAAATATGCATCTTATAAATTATCCCTAATAGCCGCATTACTCATGAATCTCATTTGTAATCTTCATTGATTTCTAAGATTTTACAAAATTCGAAAATGTAAAAAATGTGGGTAATTGTGGACAATGATGGAAAAATTTTTTAATTTTGAAAACATTAAAAATATTACACATTTTTGACAACTTGGACACTTTTAGAAATGTTGGAGATAATGAAAATTAAAGAAATTCGAAAACTTAGAGTTTTTGCATTTCTAAAATTAAAAAATTTCATTCTCGAAAATGTTCACAATTTTTCACAATGTGTAGTGTTTTGAAAATTATAAGTAATTTACAACCATCTTAGAATTAAAAAAAATGTTTAAAAGACTGAAACTTTTGGAAATCCAAAAACTTGAAATTGGTTGGATTTCTGAAACTTTCAAATTTGATTTTTTTGATTTGAAATTTTTGATTATAATCTGTTGTTTAAACAGAAAACTTGTCAGAATTAACAGGGAATAAATAATACCTAAAAAGTATTATGAAAATAGTTTCCTAGAGTGTTAGGCAAGTTTGGATGAAAAAAGAAAAAAATCGAAAAATACCTGTAATTGTAATTTTCCTCGAAAAATGATCGTTTATTCCATTACTGATTTCGCTGGAAAATTCAAATATGCTTACGGGTGTTTTTTGCACAAAATATCCGCAAAAGGTGCCGTAATTTATGGGGTATTCTGAAGAGCGCATGGGAAATGTAGGAATCAACCAATACTCACTTGAACCTTATGTTTTTCAATTTCATTTAGTAGCGATAACGTGGAATGTTGACAGGTGCTTGGTTACTTTGACGTCTTCTTCACCATTGTTTTCACTTTCGAATTATGCCTGAAAATGGTGACGTACGGTTTCATCATTCACGAGGGTGCCTTCTGCAGGTCCGCCTTCAATCTCCTCGACTTGCTTGTCGTCTGCGTCTCCCTCGTTTCCATGTTTTTCAGGTAATACTATTCAACGAACATTTTGTGCACCCTTCAACTCTGCCATGACTAATCATTTTGCCTTTTTTTATAGCTCCGGCGCTGTTTCCGTAGTAAAAATTCTACGAGTTTTTCGCGTTTTGAGGCCACTGCGCGCCATTAATCGTGCCAAAGGATTGAAGGTAACTTTTATGAACAAAACATCTCCATCATATTCATGAAACACTTTTTTACGGTGCATAAAAAATGTTAGAGAGGATTTTTCATGATACTTTCTCGCGAGTAACAACGATGAAATATTTCACGATCGAGTCGAAATCATGCACTGAACGATTATTATTTACGGTTTAATCTAGTATGATCCTCTCTGGGAATTTTTCTCTGCACTCAACATGATGATGGCATCAAAAAAAGGCACAGGAAAGGGAATTATTTGTCATGTGGGCCACCTCATTATGTATATGTGTAAAATATCTCAAGTGTTTTCTCGAGCAATAATTAAACTTTTTCAACGATTCACGTAAATGGCAAATAATTTGTGCAATGTCGAACGATGAGTATATATTGAATGAAAAATGAAAAATGAAAAATGAAGGTGGAAGGGTGATGACGGGAACGTTTCTTGACACGACTAATATAATATGATCATGCTCAAGTTCGAGGTAAATTTTGTCTTGTTTTCGTCAAACATGAAAGAAAATTCACGTGAAAATAAGAGTGTTATTAACATCATTGTAAAGAGAGTCATTTAATGATGTTGTTGAAACGTATTCAGCACGTAGTGCAATGTGTCATCGTAGCGGTAAAGACTATCGGAAATATAGTCCTTGTCACGAGCCTCCTGCAGTTCGTCTTTGCCGTCATTGGCGTACAGCTATACAAGGTAGGGTTTTCAAAAAAACCAACCCTTTTTTTTCGGATTTTCACTACCTCGTTTTTTTTCACTACCCCATACCTAGTCATTTGGATTGAAAACCCCGCCTTCTTTCTTTATATATTTTTTTTTTATTTCACCGTGTTTGCTACCCTTTTTTATATAGAAATTAAGCAAACTTGCCAAGAAAGTTGAACAAGTCTCGTTGGTTGAGATGTGCTTTAGTAATTATTAGTATACTTATTCTTCTTTTGCTCCTTCCATTATATTTGAATTTTATCTGAGATTTGTTGATTACAGAATTTTTATCACTATTCTTTTCATTTTTAACTCTCATCATGATTATTTAAGTAAACCTTGGAATTCCGAATCTCGAGCTTTCTTGGGAAGAAAATTTTTCCTGTTTTACAAAAGAACCATTGTACTGTATACCAATAGCGAGCAAGCTTCTTCCCTTATTCGTACCACTGATTGATAATAATAATAATTATCATTGATATTATAACCATTACCACCCATCAATGCTCTTCGTAGAAAGAAAAAAAAATATTATCAAGTCGCATACCCAACTGTGAATTTCTATCAATTTTTTGCCAAAGAAAATAACTAACGAGATTATCGTCCAAGTTAAAAAGTCACAAACATTTCGCTATATTACATGTACCCTGCAGAATTTTCACTTATTAAATCAAAAACTCAATCTTGATATAATAACATATTATCGAGAATTATTATGTACAAAAAATAAATAGGAAATAACTATCTCAACAAGTGTCGGAAAAGTTGAGATTTTTTCAATATGGTTTCGCTTTGAATTTGAAACTGTCGTGAAAATAATTGAATTTGTATAATTTAGCGAAATCTACTAGAATCTTTTCTTGTCGTTAAACAAACACCTAAAGAAACACCACTTACATGTAAATGTTGACAGGCAGCATCATTATAATATTCTATTGGCTCAAGTAGTTTTTTTTTTTTCGTTAACAAATGTTTCCATTATTCGATTGTAACCAATTGCTAGAAATCTTGAGAGCGATATATTATCTTTTAGTCGCCACAATTTGTATAGATCCAGAATATAACTGGCTAGATGTTATTCATGTGATTTCATCGGTGTTTAAGCATAGTTTTTATTCCCTTGAAATATACAACGTAATGTAAATAGAAATTGTTATTCCAATTCGATCCAACATTGTCGAGTTCTTTGTACAGGAAAACAAGGAAAAGACTCATTTGCTATTTACACGGCTAAAAATTTATCAATATTGGTCTTGCATGGAATTGTTATAGTCCAGATGTGTGTATTGTAAATAATTATTAGTAAAACTAGCGAGTGTATACCTTTAACAGTGATGGAGGAAATATTTTTTGCTCGAGGGAAAAAGCGCTTACATTGCAAAATTCTCATACGGAATATTTTATCGAATCTCGCACACACATACATGAATTTTGTTGTTTTCTATATAGAATACCTACGATTATACCACTCGCCCATTGAGGCTCTCGAGGTTTTTTTTTTTTCTTAGCTATTTACCACTACGACAAAAGCGGTGATGAAATTTCAGCAGCAAATGGTTAAAACATGCGTTTTTTTTCTTTTTGAGAAAGAGTTGAAATGGCTGATGAATCGAGTATTGACCATGATAATAATAAAAGATCACGAAGCCTTACTAAAATCGCCATACTTGCTTTAGTTGTACTTTTCTGTGCAAACAACGAATTGCATGCATTAATGGCAATTGCCAGCCGAGCGTTTCGATGCTGTGCTGTTATTAACAACAATCGAAAATGTCGTTTAGACGAGAGCAAGTTGATATTATTTCAAAGCAGAACCAGTCACTCGTCAGGCACAAAATTTATTAGCAACAATTAATTCATTCGTTATTTGCAACGTATAATAGTTTTGGGGGTGGCTCTTTATACAAGTAGAACATTTCAACTTTTTTGGGAAATGATGTTATCGAAATCGTTTTGTCGTTAATAAAATGTCGTCAATGCTTTGAAAGTGTCGAAGCTCTTTTTGTTATAGACTAGAGATTTTCGTAATTGTCGGTATGAGAAATAATAATGTGTATATAAAGACTAACGTAAAACCGGCCATCGGACGCCTGATAATCGCTCGGTGCAGTTGTTCATCTCTCATTTTAGCATCACTGTCGTCACTGTCTGTTATTAATGACGATGGAAACTCTACTATTATCAAGAGCCACCATAAATTAGTACTGTACTTATTATTCCTCGGCGCGATCATTCTGTATTTATCCTCAAAGCAGTATCTCGGAAATGTCTCCCGAAACCAGAGGGCTACTCACTAATTTCTTCTCGATCGGATATTTTTACGAGTTTAAAATTCCATCTTTCAGCTTAAAAAACATTACTTGATTCATGTAAAATATTTCCTTTCCAGTAACTCCCAAAAACTGTTGCGAATTTTATGAAATGTTGGAAAAAAGTCTTGACTTGTTTGTAGAAGAGAATCTCGTTTCAAGATTTCATCTAGTTGAGCAGTTAGGATAAAGAAGATTTGAAGAGTTTCAAGTTTTTCCGAGTCGTGAAAATTGTATATTGGGTGTGTTGAAGAAGCAAAAAAAAGTTTCGATAAGAGTGAATAAAGAACGGCGAGCACTGATGGGTTCGATGGCTGGCGAGGGCTAAGATTTGCGAAAGTACAAAAATAGCAATATCATAATAACGTTTGACTACTCCGAGTTGAAACGAAAATTGTTAATTCCACAAAAGCACTTTTAAAAATAGCGCTCGGCGAGGATGAGAATCAATAAATAAAAATAACAATGGCGTACTTGCTGCTGTCGAGGAACAAAACATCATTAATGACCCTTCTTCCTTCACTTACTGCAAGCAAATGAAATAATAATCAAAGACTCGTTTAAGGTACCACTGTTGCCTCCACTGATGCTAATGATGAAATCAATCAAATAATAATAAAATAATAATAATAATACCATCGACCCGAGAATTCGACCATTTGCCATTTGCACGCAAATGCTCAAAAACTCGAATGAAAATGGTAAAAATATTGATCATTCCTGATTAACGCTACAACTTGTTTTTTCTCTTTTTTTTTTTTTTTTTTTTTTTTTGTTTTTGTTTTATTTTTTGGTCTGTTTTTTCCTGATCCAATTTTATCGTCCTCCTGTGTGCACTACTCTGCCAAAACCGCTCGCTCGTTGAAAATCTGACCCCAAAAACTACGCTCGAAAGTACGTAGTGAAATGTGTGATTGTCGCCATTAAAACGATTGGGAACATTATGTTGGTGACCTATCTTCTACAGTTCATGTTTGCAGTTATTGGGGTGCAACTCTTTAAGGTAAATGCAGCATTTCAAGTTTCCTAAATTGAAATGGAATTTTTTTTTTTCCTTTTATATCTTTTCATAGTCAAGAATGTATTTGAGGCTTCATATGCACGATTTCGTTATTCACCTTTTTCGGATGCATTTTCGACAAAGTTTGCATCACAAGTTTTTTGCTCGTAATTTAGCCACTTGCAGCATTTTTATTATAAAAAACTAAAATATTGATATTGAGTTGGTAGTATAGTTAAAAAAAATTTTTTCTTAAAGACCTCTACCGTAAATTTATTTTTGAAATGTAAGCGTTTGGTCGAATGAAATAAAGTGGAAAAAAAAGAAAGATGTCGGATTTCTTCTGGAAAATCGGATATTGTGTTAAATTATTCAACATCTCTGTTATGATAAATTTCATGATCAATTTAGAAAAAAATGTTTTCAATCTTAATAAATAACTCCTCGCAATGCATTCTTGACGTAATTTCACAAATCTACATTGTTCGTGTTAACGATCGCTCGACTAATGATGACCTGCAAGTATTAGAATTACAGGAAATCATTATTTCCCGTGTTATTGAAAATCGAAGAGTAAACTGCCCATCTCGGATCGTTACAACGAACAATAATAAATAATTGTACAGCATTCAACGCAAAGCTGTTGGAAAAAATTTCATTCGTAAATTTCTCTCTGTCGCTAAACTTGAATGAGTTACTTGCTATGCATAATTCGTGGTTGAGAAAATAACATACTTGAATGTCGCACTTTACTCTTGTATTTTATTTCCGTCTGCTCTAAAAAAACGACGTCAATAGTTGAAAATATGTATAATTATTTCAATACGTTGTTCGAGCTCGAAATTCAAATAGAGATTGATAAATAATAATGAGCAATATGTTGAATGATGCAATAAGGTATAACGAGAATTGAAACGAAAAAAATTCAACTTGGATAACAAAAATTCATTTGTGATAAGACACTACTCTGTGAAATATCTAAAGACGCGGCGGCGAGTGAAAGAATCCGTTTTTGGTCAGGCACTTTTCCATTCTACTTTTTTCCTTGTCGTGAGTGGAAAAATTTACACTTTCGTTATACATTGCCACTTGTTTTTCAGACCAAAAATATACATTTCTTGATGCGGTGTTAAGATTCATGATATTAAAATTTTTCAACTTTTCGAATCAAGGGATTCCCGAGTTTTGCAACTTTTGGATACCAGAGTTGCACATTTTTAATGGAATTGGATTTTCGCGATTCTTATACATCTGTCTAGAATTTAAATGCTCTAGAAATCCAAGTGCTACAATTTAAGAGTTGAATAAACTTTTCACAATTTCCTTATTGTATTTGCTGGTAAATACAATAGGATATCAACGTTATTTATTAATTATTGAGTTACGCAGAATATTTGCCCCAAAAATATCACACACTTGACGTGATGTCAATTATGTGTATGATCCATCCATCGTCGCTTTTTTTCATTGCGAAATATGCAAAATGAGTTATATTTATATATTTCATTATGTACCTGTCGCCTGAGAATCGGAAAAAAATAACATGTTACGTGAAGTGAAAAAATCCTTATTTGGTCAGGCACTACTATCGTCAAATTAATAATAGGGTCATTGGATGATTCAATGAATGATGACGAAGATTTGAAAGACGCGTTGATAAAAATTGCAATTGGAAAAATCAGTACACGATGAGTCACACTATCTGACCATCTTATTTCATCAATCACCATCTCTATTACACACCACAATTTGTAATTAATTGTATTTTGACAAGAATTGCAAAAATATGCTATGCATTTCGTATAAATAATTGAATAAAATCCAACCAATAAATGAAAACTCGTTAAAATTAATATTGCTGTTGAGCCTCGAACTCTTTAACAAGCATGCGACGTTAGCAGCCGAAAAATTATTTCCGTTTTCGAATTACAATTATTAATGCACAGCATGACAAGTTATCACGAAAATTTTGCGCAGCACATTACATTGAAAAATGACACATATATTCGTATGAAAATAAATTTCTGCTTTACTTTGTCTAAACAATTTTCCAGCGTCAGAGTCATTCCGTGAAACATATTCAACTTTGTTGATACGTTTCCAAATTCAATGGGATGAAAAACAAAACAAAACAAAACAAAAAAAATAAAAATTCCGACTATTTATCATAGAACAAAAACAAAACCCAATTTTCGAGCCTCGCGATATCTAAAACATTCGATACAAGATTGAATGTGATTTAAAAATTGTGTATGACTCTAACCTCTTACTTATTTCCAATAATTTAACAAGTCAGACAATACAAAACACAGAAACATTGTGTTCGAATGTATGTATGTGTGAGATAATGATGACCAGTATAAAAAGTAAATACAAGTGTACTATTTGATTCGAGTAGTTTTGAAAAAAATAATGTGTGATTGAAAAGATAAATTTCTGTTGCACCTAATACAATCATGCACAAGTAAATAATGTTGTTAATAAATTGCTGAATTCTGAAGAAATGCATGCCTCGAAAAAGTGCTTTTGCCGTTTCCTACTGCATCAGTTAATGCACCACCGCACGCGCCCTCGATTGCAGCTTGATTTCCAATACTTTTCAGCGTTCTCTGTGCCCGGAACCGTAGAAATTGAAATGTCTGTGTTTTTCTATTTTTTTTTACATACCTACTTTTTTACATACTTTTCTCTTTGTCCATCTAGGGCAAATTTTTTAGCTGCAACGACAAATCCAAAATGACCGAGGCAGACTGTCAGTAAGTTTCTTTGTTCTCGTATTTCTTACATTCTCTCTCATTTTTTGTTCTACTTTTTACTGCAAAATTGTGCGATTGCAGGGGCACTTACCTAGAATACGAAAATGGAAACATAAATAAACCCGTGGCAAAAGAGAGGTGTTGGACGAGAAATCGTTTTCATTTCGACGACGTTGCAAAAGCGATGTTGACTTTATTCACAGTGTCGACTTTCGAGGGTTGGCCTGGGTAAGATGAAAATAAGCAGCTTTGTTGCAGAATTTTCAATAAACTTGACGTGTTATTTTTTATTTCCGTATAGGTTACTGTACGTTTCTATCGATTCTAACGAAGAGGATCATGGACCAATACACAACAATCGACCAATTGTTGCCGCGTACTACATTGTTTACATAATTATAATAGCGTTTTTTATGGTCAACATATTCGTCGGTTTTGTAATCGTTACGTTCCAAAACGAGGGAGAGCAGGAGTACAAAAACTGCGAGCTCGATAAAAATCAGGCGAGGGTTACAATAATTAATATATTTCGTTATTACAAAGCTCGAAAAAATAATGTACAAAATAATTGCGCAGCGTAACTGCATCGAATTCGCGCTGAAAGCGAAACCAGTGCGGAGGTATATACCGAAGCATCGTATACAGTACAAAGTTTGGTGGTTCGTCACTTCGCAACCCTTCGAATACACCATTTTCACGCTCATCATGATAAACACGGTGACCCTAGCGATGAAATTTTACCTGCAACCCGAAATTTACACCGACATTTTGGACGTACTCAACATGATATTTACGGCCGTTTTCGCCCTCGAGTTCGTCTTCAAATTGGCTGCTTTCAGATTCAAGGTACATGCATCTTTTTTGTTTTTCAACTATTGCTCCTTTAGATTTCTACATAAACATTGATTTCCATTGGGCAGAATTATTTTGGCGACGCGTGGAACGTTTTCGATTTCATCATCGTCTTGGGAAGTTTCATTGATATCGTCTACTCTGAAGTTAATGTAAGTTTATCATAAAACAGGATTGATTGATGAATAATTCATGTTGAATGTGACTTGAATTTAGCCTGGTTCGAGTATAATTTCGATAAATTTCTTTCGGCTGTTCCGCGTGATGCGACTGGTGAAATTGTTGAGCCGAGGGGAAGGTATAAGGACACTGCTCTGGACTTTCATCAAATCATTTCAAGCTTTGCCTTACGTAGCTCTTCTCATAGTCATGCTCTTCTTTATCTATGCTGTGATAGGCATGCAAGTAAGTATTTTTCAACATCCCTTCCTTTTTTGTTTTTCTTTTTCTTCTCAATTATTCACAATCATTATCATTCCTTGATTCATTCGAGCAAATCATCAACTGATGCACAATTTTCAAAAATCTTCGAGTTTCTGAAATTTGGAAAAATAAAATACAAAAAATGGTTATTTTGAAATACTGCTCATTCTCAAGATGAAGGAAAATGTCGAAATTTTTCCTTTGTATGTAAATTTTAAGATAATATACAAATTGTAGAACATGATTTCAGTAGTTGTTGCGTTTTTTATTTTGTCAAACAAGTGCTCAACTAATTGATTGATTGACTGCAGATATTTGGAAAAATCGCGATTAACGACGAAACTGCGATACATCGAAACAACAATTTCCAATCATTTCAACAAGCCGTGCTTGTTTTGTTCAGATCAGCGACTGGTAATTTGTTCATGCCTACAATACTTAATTTTTTTTGCCTTTCGATCAAAGTATAGAATGTATACAAAAATGAGACTTTCAACGCAAGTTTCAAAAAAATGTGATTTGCTTGAATAGGCGAAGCTTGGCAAGACATAATGTTGGACTGTTCAGTGCGCAAAGAAGTCGTATGCGACAGAGAAAGCGAAGATTACGGAAATCCCAATGGTTGTGGATCCGACATGGCGTTTCCGTATTTTATATCTTTTTACGTTCTCTGCTCATTTCTCGTAAGTATCACCATCTTATTATTATTCGAAAAAAATTGCAAATATTTTTGTTTCACCTCATGCGCAGCAACGCAAAAATGTCACATATTGCCAAACACAACATGAAAAAACTCGCTTTGTTGATGGCTTCGATATAAAAAACTAGATGTATATCTCTTCTCAGATAATCAATCTTTTTGTGGCCGTTATTATGGACAATTTCGATTACCTAACAAGAGACTGGTCCATTCTCGGGCCTCACCATTTAGACGAATTCATTCGCCTTTGGTCCGAGTACGATCCTGATGCCAAAGGACGAATCAAGCATTTGGATGTCGTTACTTTGTTGAGAAAGATTTCCCCTCCTTTGGGTTTCGGGAAATTGTGCCCCCACAGAGTAGCTTGCAAGGTAAGAATCGCCGCAGTCCCTTATTTTTTTCATACAAATTTTTCGTGCTTAGACTTTCGACTGAAAGAGAAAAAACTTTGCAGAGACTTGTTTCCATGAACATGCCGTTAAACAGCGACGGCACTGTTTTATTTAATGCGACGTTATTTGCGGTCGTTCGTACATCGTTGAAAATAAAAACGGAAGGTAATATCGATGACGCGAACGCTCAGCTTCGAGCGGTAATCAAAAAAATTTGGAAAAGGACGAGCCCGAAGCTCTTGGACCAAGTTGTACCACCGCCAGGGGGTAAATTTACCATATCGCAAACGCAATCATTATAAAAAATTATAATTATGCAATGAAAATTTTGCATGTTTCAGTGGACGATGAAGTAACGGTCGGCAAATTTTACGCGACATTTTTGATCCAAGATTACTTCCGCAGATTCAAAAAGAGGAAGGAACAAGAAATGAAAGAGGGGGATAAAGATACTCATAATACAGTCACGTTACAGGTATTGTTCATTGTAGACGAGTTTCGATTTTTTTCATTGGCTCTGAGAAGTAATTTTCGACATGAAGAACATGTCAGGAATTTTTACACAAGTCCGGCAGTGATTTCATATTATTCTTTTCCATCCAACATCAATTAACGCTGTATTATCGGCATTTAGAAAATTTAAGTGATTTCGCGGAACGTCAACATTTCCACGAGTGACTTGATTGAAAAATAAAAATGTATTTTTGATATGTTTCAAGGCTGGCCTGAGGACGCTTCATGAAGCGGGGCCAGAACTGAAAAGAGCCATTTCCGGTAATTTAGAAGAACTCGTTGACGACAATCCAGAGCCTATGCATAGAGTGAGTACCGAGAGATTGTAATTTTATAATAAACGTGAGATAAATAACATATAACACGACCAAGTCCGGATTTGAACTAAAACAAAAAAACAGGGCAAGAAATTAAAATTTAGCAGAGATGTGAATATTTAAATGACTAATGTAAGGATGTGTTGCTTATTTCGTTGGTATATTTATAAGAAATTAGCTACACGATAACATCTCAATATAATAACAAGTTGCAATATATAATAATTCTTTCTTTTAATTAAGAATTCCAATGACTGTTAATTTTTTTATCGTGCTACACGCGATAATTTATTAACTTGTATTAACAAGTTGTACAGGATTTCGAAAGTTTTTGTTTCCAAGTCCATATAAAAAACTGTTTACATCTCCCAAATTTTCTACAGTTTTCAAATTTTGACGGAACGTTCGGAATAACTGAAACTTGTAAAATAAAATTACTGCAATAGTAAAAACATCGGTATGATCGTAATTTCTGAATTTTAGTATTCTTATCACTGAATTTTGTCGACTATTTTTTGTTGCAAATTTTCAGAACGCTTCAAACTTTCATAAATCTTTCAATTTTCCAACTCGGAGCATTTTCCAACTATTGATAATTTATGAATTTTGCGAAAATCCTGTCGTTTGCGAAATATTATGAATGTGATGAAATTTTTGAATTTTACTTATTTTTGAAGATTATGAATATTGATGGTGCACCAGAATTCGGAACATGATAATTCGAGAAGAAATTCGGTGTAGCCACCCTAGTATAAAATTACTTACGCGGTGCACGAGAATTCGAAAATGATGATTCGAGAAAAAAATTCTGTGTAAAATTTTGTGTTGCCACCTAGCAAGCACGAGAGTACTAAACGATTCCCAAGTTAGTACGGAGTGCACGAGAATTTAGAATGATTCGAGAAAAAATGTGGTGTAGCCCCCTGGCGAGCGCGAGCGTATTAATTATTTGCATGAAAATTAGTCATTTTTTACAATATTGAAGTTGCTGCAATCTGCTCTGAAAATCAGGCACCGCCGAAACCGAAACCGAAACCGAAACCGATTCGATATAAGCGGGAACGAAACCGTTAGTAAACCGTTATTGAGATTTTTTACAGAACCGAAACCGAAACCGAAAAATTTTTTTCGGTTTCCAAGCAGGTTTTTTAGTAATTATTTTGTCGTTTTCAAATTGTTTTGAATTATTGGATTTTTTTCTCATTTCGTGAAAACCGATTCAACTAATTCTATTTCTGATACA
>JAPYZL010194409.1:0-10082 GCA_030522825.1 Platygaster orseoliae | reverse complement strand
CGATGAAACGCGTGACGCAGGCCTCTTTCCGAGCAGTCATAAAATCAGCGAGAGAATTCTTCTTTGTTCCCTGCTATCCGGGACAAAAGTCCGGATAGAATTTTTTGTCCCGGCTAGCAGGAAATAAAGAAGAATTCTGCCGCTGATTTTATGGCTGCTCGAAAAGAGGGCTGTGTTCACGCGATTCATCGTAAAAAAGCAGCCATTTGAATACATGCATGGTAAAAAAGTCATTACTGATTTCTTTAAACCCTCAAGAATGTTCCACAAAAAATTTGGACACCAATTTTTAATTTTTACCTTTTAAAATTGAAAAACAAATTTTAATAATTGGAATGACCAAATACTGGTCGACTGGATAATTTTAACTTGGCTATTCTTTTGGAACATTTTGTTTTCACAATATTAATGTGCTTTCCCCCGTTGTTTAGTTCGCTGAGCAATAAATTTCCATTACTTTGTAAATCAAATTTGTTATAACAGTGCGTTTAAACACTTTTTGCAATATTCTGTTTCTATGTAGAAACATGCTTTTTATAGTTTTTCATGTTGTTGCAGAAGTAAATGACACTGATTTTGTAAGATTTATTTATTTAAACAATTAATTTAGATCGAATATTGCGAAAATTTTTTTCTGCAAAATTTATGTCGTTTTTACAGTTTTTTAGGTTGACAAGAAAGAATTGGAGATCATTTTTGTAAAATTCGTTTATCTAAACAGTTTATGCAAACAAATTATTGCAAGACTTTTCTTTTATCATGTGTATATCAACAACAGAATTTTAAAAATAACAATGACAAATCTTCACTTAGTAACTTGAAAAACCATAAAAAGTATATACAAATTGAAAAAGAAAAATTCTGCAATGTGTTAAAAAAAATTGTAAAAATAAACTAATTCTACATTAACAATATCCTTACTCGGCAGCAACCTAAAAAGCCATAAAAAGGATATACAATTTATAGAAGAAAAATTTTGCAATAATTTGTTGAAATAAATAGTTTCAATAAACAAATTTTACAAGCAACAATGTGAAATCCTTACTCGGCAACCAAAAAAGTCATGAAAAGAATATACATATTGTTGAAGGAAAATTTAGCAATAATTTGTTGAAAAAAATAGTTTCAATAAACGACTTTTACAAAAACAATGTCAAATCCTTATTCGGATTCTCGTCCATTTTCCCGAATGCAGTTTCCCGACAGTCAATTTTCCCGACGACTTTTTTCCCGACAAACACTTTTCCCGACAACACTATTCCCGACAGCACTTCTCCCGACAGACTGTTTGAAAAAATATAAAAAATTTTCTTTTTTCAATCAAAAAAGTCATGATTTTGCAATAAATTTTATTAGCCAAAAAATTTGTATAAAAAATAATTGTATGAAAAGTGCAAGGAAAAATGTATCCAAAAAAAGGAAATATATAAAAAACGGTCACAAAAAGTCACTGTCAAAAAAATGAAATCAAAAAATCAAACTGGCAAGTTTCAAAATGAAATTGGCCAGGAATAATAAACAATCGTCGCCTGGGAACTTCTAAAAAGTAACATAAATTTCAAAAAACAAAAAGAAACCGGTTCAGAATTGAAAATAAATTTTTTTTTACTCTTTTATTATCATTTCTCGAACAACGAAATATGAACAATTCATATATTTTTGATTATGGCACACTTTTTCTGAAAAATATTTTCTAACATCTTTTTTTCCAACGGTCATTAGTTCAAAAATTTTGCTGCAGTAAAAAAATTGAAGAATTAGAAAGAAAGTTCATTAAGGAAAAAAATTATAACTTTTGAAAAATTTTTAGAAAAACTTACCCAGTACCGGCATATTCATATAAAAGAATAGAAAAGAAGTGTCGGGAAAAATGTTGTCGGGTAAATTGTTTGTCGGGAAAAGTGTGTCAGGAGAAGTGCTGTCGGGAAAATCGTTGTCGGGAAAAGTGTTTGTCGAGAAATAGGTCGTCGGGAAAATTGTCTATCGGGAAACTGCTTTCAGGAAAGTGAACGGGTACCCCTTATTCGGCAACCTAAAAAACCATTATAAATGTATACATATCTTAAAAAAAATTTTTGCAATACTTTGTTTATATAAATAGTTTAAATGAACTAATTTGGCAAATACAATGTCGAATCATTACTATACAACCTGAAAAGCCATGAAAAAGATGTACATATTGTGAGAAAAAAATTTGCAATAGTTTGTTTGAATTAATAGTTTGAATCAACAAATTTGAAAAAAAAAATGTCGAATCCTTACTCGGCAACCAAAAAAGCCATTAAAAGGATATACATATTGTAAAACAAAAATTATACAATAATTGGTTTAAAGAAATTGTTTAAGTAAACGAATTTTACAAAAACGATATAAAATTCTTATTCGGCAACCTAAAAAACCATTAAAATGACATATATCTTGGGAAAAGAAATTGTCGCAATATTTTGTTGAAATAAATTGAAAAAAATTTAAACAAAAGAAATTTATTATAGTACAATAAATATTATTGATGCAAAATATGCAAAAGACGGCTTCAGAAACAATGAAAGGCATATGCGTCTTGCAAAAATATATTTTTGTGACAATAAGTTAATTTTAATTATTTAAACTTTTAAACAAATGAATTCGATTTATTTGAATATAAAAAATATACCAGTGATGACCTCGGGCACGAATCTAATGGATAATTATCTTTGAGTTCTTTCAAGACATAGTTTATTGAAAAAAATTTTGGACGACACTTATGTAATAATTATATCAATAATTATGTCATGAGTAATAACTCTAAAAATTATCATAAACAGTAATTTATCAAGACAGAAGGGTAGATACTTGAACATGTTTACGTCAAAAATATTTTTTAAGGGAATGAATCGACTTTTCATAATTAAGTTCACAGTTTTCATATTTTTAAATAATACAAAGTTATTGTGAATATTATTTATTGTAGTATAAAATTCTGTTTTCGAAATCCACTACATTGTTATCATTTTTCAACGCCTGGTGCAGAAAAAATTATTCGTTTTATGCGTGAGTTTTTTTATGAAGGAATATTTTCAATATATCCAATTTTTCGTCTTACTTGCTTTACAAAAAAAAAAAAAAAAAAATATTTATTCTTCTGTTAAAAATTACAAAAAAATGAGTCTAAAGATAATATCTTAAAAATATAAATAATATGTCGTTAGAAACATGTGTAACATATTGTTTTCAAGCTATCATTGTGTTTCTTGAGAGACGGAAACTGTACATCAAGTTATCTAGAAAGAGATACGATGAAATGTTTTACCTTTGTCAAAGATACAATGAAATGCTCGGTAGCCCCGAGAGATACGATTCTTGTCTAGGGACCCATCGAAATGCATTGATTTTGCAAATCTGATGTCAGATTCGTACTCAGTGTACCTAAAAACCATGAAAAGCATATGAATCTTGTGAACAATCTAATTCTTCGATATAATTTGTTTAAACAAATGGGTTACACAATTTAATTTTTCAACTTCGTGACTTGATTTGTAATCAGTGACCCAAAAACCATGAAAAAAAGATAAAGGTTGTTTGGGTAAAAGTCAAATTCATTGCTTTTATTTGAGAATAGCAACGGAAAAAGTTTTATCAACAAATTTGCCATTTTCAAGCATCCATCTTTAGTTTCAAAGTTGTACTTTTACATTTTTTGAAAGTGTCATATGTTTATGCACTGTTGTGCACCACATTTGTGAAATGAAAAAATTTTTTCGATTCGTAATCCAGCAGTAAAAATTTTTTGCACTTAATTTTTTCTTTTTTTTTTTGTTATAAATGCCGCCATTTTTAATTTCCTGGCAAACGGGCAATTATTTTTACGACGAAATCTTGTAGAGCAGTCTTGAAAATATAAGTAGATATGTAAAGTTTCAGACATATGCGACATGTTTAAACATAACTACATCGGAATTGTTTAACTAGTTCTTTTGAACATTTGGGCAGTAATAAGTTAACTTTTTATTAACATCTGCCTATGACTTTGTTTACATCGTGTTTTCAAAATGTGTGTGCAAACGTTTCTACAAGGTATATGCATTGACTTACATTTCCTCAGCGTTTTGACGTACGTGTTTGGGAGCGCAATCGTTAGTAGATGGATTTCAAACTTTATAAAGAACGGCTCGCGAGGAGCGGTTCTCGGAGAGCTATTCTCGAAGAGCCATTCGCGAAGAACGGTTCGCGAGGAGCGGTTCGCGAGTTATACTCGTTCTTGCTCGCGAGCCCAAGTGATCGAGAACGAAAAGAAAAGTTCTCGTTCGCGAGGAGCGGCTCGCAAACTTTCACGATTCTTGCTCACGAGCCCAAATGATCGCGAACAAATCGAAAAGTTCTCGTTCGCGAGGAGCGGCTCGCGACTTTTACGGCTTTTGCTCGCGATCCCAAGTGATCGCGAACGAGAACCAGCGTTCCGAACAAGTTTTCATTCGCGTTCCCAAACCCTGAAAAAACTACATGTCCCTTTTTAAATTTCAAGTCGATAAGTCCTTTGCCATTTTTCGAAATTCGCAAAAATGTAGGAGTTATTCAAGTTTGAAATTTAAACAATAAATACGTTTTTTCGACAAGTGGGGATAAAAACCACGGACCAAACTATACCTTGATTTTCTTCATATTTTTTGAGTCGAAAAAGCCTCTACCACTTTTCGCAAAACTCAAAATCAAAAAAGATATTTGAGTTTGAAATCTGAGAAATTTGATCGGTTGAAACTTCTAACTCGGATATCTTTTTTGATTTTGAGTTGTGTGAAAAGTGGCAAAGGACTTTTCGACTCAGAAAAATATAAAGAAAATTTGGGTAGAGTTTAGTACGTAGTTTTTATCCCTACTTCTCGTGAGAGCTCTTTTATTGTTCAAATTTCAAACTTAAATAACTCCGTCATTTTTGCGAATTTCGAAAAATAGCAAAGAACTTTTCGACTTGAAATTCAAAAAGAAACCTGTAGTTTTTCTATGTAACGTGGACTTCAAATCACCCTGTATACAGAGAATGCGTGGGTAAGTGCGTGGGTGGAGTGCAGACAGGACAATCTTCTATAGCTATAAACAATGCTTGGAC
Organism: Platygaster orseoliae; assembly: GCA_030522825.1. Lineage (NCBI taxonomy): Eukaryota > Metazoa > Arthropoda > Insecta > Hymenoptera > Platygastridae > Platygaster > Platygaster orseoliae. The sequence continues at coordinate 4,999 of JAPYZL010194409.1, read as the reverse complement.
TATGACGAATGTGGTCTGGAAGATTTCATTGAATTCAGTCAAGCGGTTCAAGAGTTATAGAATCACAAAGAAAGGAGCAATGATTTTTCATATATAAAGAAAAAGAAGAAATTGGCATTGATTTTTATATAATATATATATGGATGATATTTATTTGAAAAAAACCTGAAATAATTGCTAATAACTTTTCACTGATTAAATATATTCCACTGAAATCATTCATATGATCGAAAATTAAGCTTTCGATTTACTTTTTCAGTTATGTTTTTAATCGATCAGATACATATCGACTAAAAATATTTTTTATGAAAGTGATATTGGGTAAAATCAGATCTTTCTGCTAGCACAATGAAGAAAATTATTTTTCGCCGCTCAAACATCGAAAATAAGCTATTTTAGGCCTGTTTCGAGAGACGCAAATGTCGTATTTCAAGCAGATGGGTAGCAAAGTTCGTACACATGCGTAGTACCCACTGCTTGTGGAAAATTCCTTTCATTTCTTTAAGATTTAAAGAAATGACAGGGAAGAAATGAAAAACAAATGACATATCAAGAAAAAACAATGTGTGCCACTTACCTTCATGGTATCTCTAAACAGCCCAAAAATTGCTCATTATCGATATTTTCGAGGCAAAAAGTATCGTGTGTGGGACGGAGCTAACATCCGATTCAAATTCGTATGACTGCAGCCTTCGCTTCGCTCAGGCTGCAAACTCCACACTCATTTCAATCAGCTGTTTTCGCTCCTTCCCACACAATATACTATTTACAATGGCGTGTTCATTTCAATATAGACATTTTTTTTCTTACATAAGATTTTTAATGACCCCCCCCCTGCCCCTTCACATAAGATTTCGTAAGATCAAGTCGAAACTCCCCTCCCCTCCCCTAAAAGTCTTACATAATTTAAGTATGGCCCTTCACCTGTTTAGTAAAAAAGTAAACAAAAAACCGATAAACCGTCCAAATTTTTAGTTTACAAAGTTTTTTGAAGAATTTCATATAATCACAAGTGTGAGAAATATTTTTTCAAAACTACCGCGTTGAGCATTTTTTCTCTTACAATGAATTTTCACTATAAAGTGGATAACTACATTATTCAGGAGATTTTCAGTTAAGTTATTTTTATTGAAAAAAAAACTAACTCGTGGCAGTTATTGAAATTATGAAATTATCAGAAAACATTTTAACATTTCCTTTTGATCAAACAAAAGAAAAAAAAAAAAAAAAAAAAAAAAAAAAAAAAAAAAAAAAAAAAAAAAAAAAAAAAAAAAAAAAAAAAAAAAAAAAAAAAAAAAAAACGTGTTCTGTCGCTTTTGAAAGAGATGTCATTAAAAGAATTTTTCGTCAAAAAAAGATCAAACTTGAGTAACCTATATGATTTGAGATGAATAGAAAAAAAAAACAACATTTTTTTCAAATGTAGTGCAATTAATATAAAATCGAAGAGGCAAGGGTAAAAAAACTGCACCTTATAAAATGCAAAGAAGATTGCAAAATCACTAATGCCAAAGCCACCGAAATGTAAAATTGAATAGGTCTTTCGAATTCCTGACTGCCCCCCCCCCCCCTGGAATGTAAATTAGGAATCTTTCTAAACATTAGAAGCTGTATAAAAAAAAATCGTTCAGCGTATTAAAAAGTAGGGATACACATGTATAAGAAGAACCGGTTTATAAGATGCCGTTCCCTCGGTGAGAGAAAAGTTTCTTCGCTTCGCTGCAGTGCTACTTTTGCATTCGGCACCTCGCGATCATTTCACTATCACTCTCTCTTTTGTTTCTGATTTTCCGATATCTGAATTAATCTTTGAAACCACCACCGTCAAATTTACAACTTCATATCGTAATACACAATATTTTCAAACCGGTGGCATTTACTGCGTCTTCAAATCGCCTCGTGCACGAAACAGGATATTTTTGCAGAAAGTGAAACCACGAAAATCTTTTAAGGTACGTTTATTTTCTCATACTTCGAAGGCCTTGATGAAATAATGATACTTTGTTAGAAACTTTTTTTTCAATATTACGTTTAGAATAATTCATCCTAGTTTTTCAGAAGCTCACTTTACTTTTTTTTATCGTTTCAATATTATGTTTTCGTTGTTTATGATTAAATTTTTTTTTCATGAGTAAAATTTGTGTACAGTTATAGATAGAAATTAGCCAAATGTGTAACAGACTATTGTTTACGATACTTTATACTAATTTACCGGAGACAACGTATTTTTGTATCTGAACTTATTTATTTATTTATTTTTAATTTCGTAGGTTAGAGTTGTGAAATAAGAAAATTCTGAAAAAAGAAAACTTAAATCAGGTTTATCTATCAATATTTGTTAAACGTTAGATGATTCAAATTTCACTCTTATATGTATCTTTGTAATAGAAATGCAAAAGTTTTCCATTAACATCTTGCATACAACAGATAAAAGTGAATTTTAATCATCAGTGTTTTTGAATGGAAAACGAAATCAAATTACTTGTACGAGCTATGAAATGACGTCGAAAAAATTTTCTAAAAAGCGTAGTACTTCGTAATCTCATTAAGAAAACTCGAACAACGAAGACTGCAGGATAAATTTTCCCGACTTTTTTGCAAGTATAAAAAAGTTTGTACGGTAATCAAATGACGTCAAAGAAGGTTTCTGGAAAAGAACACATTCAAAATTAAAGCAAAAAATGCTAATTGTTAGGTCTTCTGTGATTAGTTGTATTCTGATAGATCAAATTCAGTAAATCCGTTTATTTTGTCACTTAGGTATGCACATACATTGTTTTCATAGTCATGGATTATCGATCTAGCTAGTTTTTAGCAGTGAAAAAAGTGTGCTTGGTTATGTAAGATTGTAGATAAACTTGCTACATGTAAAAGTTTTAACTTTTACGTCTGTCAAAGTCAAGATTTCATTTTAAAAACAAGCCATGATATTAGATATTCCGAAAAAGTTATGAAGCAAATTCTCCCAGCAATCATTAACAAATGATTTATCCTCGATTTGAAAACAAAAGAATTAGCTATTTTTTTAAAAAGTTTGTCGGTTCTATTGGTTCATCACATAATTCTGCCTGAAAAAAAAAAACATGTACCTTAGTAAGTAATTCAGTTTTAAAATGCTGCATACTTTAGCATATAGTACATATTTTCTAAATTTTTGTTGTTTTTTAGGTTGAGTAAGAAATTCTTTATCTGATATGTTCAAAGTTACTAAATTACTGGAAAAATTACAACGTTTTTCATTATGTTTTAATTAATTTCTACACAGTAAAGACTTGAATTAGTAAAAATTTCAATGAAAAATATGGAAATAAATAAAATGCATACATAGGTTTTAATTTCTACAATTTTTCTTAGTATTATTATTAAAATACTCTTATATGAATAAATTTCATCGATTTACAAATTGCACAAAAACAATGTCAAATCTTGCCTCAGCAAGCTAAGAAACTATGAAAAAGACATACGTTTTTGAAAAAAAATTGTGCAAAAATTAGTTTAAAGTAATTGTTTGCACAAAAACTATGTAAAATTTTAACTCAGCGACCCGAAAAACTATGAAAACGTCGTATTATGTCGTAGAAAATAGAATTGTGCGAAAATTGATTCCAATAAAATGTTTAGACAAAAGAATTCTACAAAAACAATGCCAAATCCTTGGTCAGCAACCTAAGATATTATGTCAAGGACATACATGTTGTGAAAAAATTGTGGAAAAATTTGTTTTTATAAATTGTTCAAACACAAGAATTTTTTTAAAATAATGTCAAATCCTTACTCAGCAACTCAAAAAATCGTAAAAAGAACATATATTTTGTAGAAAAAAATTTGTGCGAAAATTCGTTTACATAAATTATTGAACAAAAGAATTTTTTCAGAACAATATTAAATTTTAACTCAGTGACCAAATAAGTTAAAATAAGGACATACATGTTTTCAAAAAAATTGTGCAAATTTTGTTTAAACAGGTCCTACTTTGATGGACGTGGTGCATACTCTACTTTTTGCAAAACAGTCTGCAAAATGCAACATACTACACTAATCAAGTATATGCAAAGTTTTATATCAAAAATTCAGTTTTCAAAAGTTTTTAAAAAAGTTAATCACCCCCCTCCACCCCTCTAATTGAACATTAAAATGTTAAAAACGAAGGCTACGGTCGATAACGTGCGATACTATTTTACTTCGAATTTTTCATGCTCTTTTATTCTCTGCTTACGAAAGTTGTAAAATCATCGAACAAAGGCGAATATGCAAAGGAATAGTGTTTAATTTGACAATGCGTTCGAGCCTTTAGTTGTCGCTTGAGAAGGTTCTAAAATCTTAAAAGAATAGCTAATTCTTAACTTGAACAAGTGAACTGATAATGAAAGTATTACTCATTTTTTAATGATTCTTTTACGTACATCAAATGAACAGTAAAGTTTATACATACATATAAACCCCTTTTATATGTACAAAGTTCAATTTTTGTTTTCGTCTCGAACGCTATAGACCTTTTTGCGGATAGAGAATTGATTTTTTTCAGGTACGTGCAGTAATTTCTAAAAGTTTGGCTTTCAAGTCCTTAGCGGCTCATTTATGAGTAAAATGACAAGTAAAATTGAATTATGTTTGTTAGGTGATAAGATATGTGACGTGTTCTAAAGAAACCGACCTAGCAGCTATTGCTACTGTAAATCTGAAAATGCAATATCGAATGTAGGAATGATTACAACATTATATTATTTATTATAAATTATCAATCCTTTATTTACGTTGTGATGAATCTTGATATCGCAAGAGAAAAAAAGAATGAAGACAAACGATCTGCTACATAAAAAACGTTTGTTAAAACAAAAAATAACTAGAATTTGACTGAAATTAATAAGTCGACAATTAAGATGCGGTGCATATCACTACCATCATAATACAGTGTGTCCCAAATTCATAGGGGCACCCAGTTTTTTAGTCAAATTTTTAATGTTTTTCAACCAAACAAATCTTAATTTGCACAAGCTAT
>JAPYZL010194389.1:0-10208 GCA_030522825.1 Platygaster orseoliae | reverse complement strand
CTTAAAAGGAGATTATGTTGAAAAATAAATTATGTTGTGCCTCGAAAAATGTTATTTTCTTGAAAAGGCCAGAAACTTTTCAAATGACCCTCGTATTAGATTTTATAATGTATTGATTAAATTTTTTTTTCACGTTATTATTGTCAAACATTTTAGATTAGAATTTCGTTTATTAAGCAATTCTTCTGAAATCAAGATTACTGTTATTTTTGAGTTAGTGTAATTAACAATAGTGAATTTTATTCAACTTTGAAAACTTTTTTTTGTTCTCTAGATTTCAGTAAGTGCATTTTTGAAAATATTTACTCATTTGGTTACTTATCATGACATTTTTAATTCTTACAAAAAATAATTATCAATTTTATTCGAATTTCATGAAAAGTTTGAATCCCCAAAACCCCTTTCTACTTACGCACCTATAAATAAATAATACTTGAACAGTTTACCGAAAAATTAAAAAATTCTGATAAAGTCTATAATTAAAAGCCGAAAGCTCAGAAAAAAAGCATAAAAATAGAATATCAATCACCATTTACAATTGAAAAGTGGCTTGAATATATTTTCATATTTTCTCGAAAAACTCAGTAACTTATCTTACTCCAGGAAAAGAATTGGTATTTAAAGTTTCATCAGCTCATTTTTTTAAATAACAAATATAAATAACCAATTTTCTTCGGGTCAAAAGTCAACCCCGAACCTCGTGACATTTGCGATGCTTGACACTACTTGGGAAAAACTTATTATTCTCGCGATTTTCATCAATTTTTTTAAAAATAAACCAAAATGTCACTTAGCTATTTTTCTAACTAGATATTGTTATGTTTGTTAATACTATTTTTTATTGATTTGTCCATTTATGAGTGAACTGGTTGTAAATAAATAATACTTGAAGAGTTTACCAACAAAGTCAAGAGTTAAAAAAAAATATAATATCAACCTCTATTTGTAAATGAAAAGTGGCTGTAATATATTTTCTCGAAAAATCAGTAACTTATTTTTCCCCAGGAAAAGAATTGGAATTTGAAGTCTCATCAACTCACTTTTTCAAAATAACAAATATAAATAACCAGTTTTATTAAAAAAACTTTTTTTTCGCGATTTTCATCCATTTTATTAAAATTCAATCAAAATGTCTCTTAGCTATTTTTCTAACTAGATATTGTTATGTTTGTTGATACTATTTTTTATTGAATTATGCACTTGTAAACTGGTTGTAAATAAATAATACTCGAAGAGTTTACCAACAATGTTAAAAAACCCTGATGAGTTAAAAAAAAATATAATATCAATCTCCATTTTTAAATAAAAAGTGGCTCTAATATATTTCCATTTTCTCGATAAACAACTTATATTACCCCAGGAAAAGAATTGGTATTTGAAGTCTCATCAACTCACTTTTTTAAATAACAAATTTAAATAACCAATTTTCTCGGGGTCAAAAGTCGATCCCGAACCTCGTGACATTTAAAATGATTGACACTACTCGGGAAAAGCTCATTATTTTCGCGGTGCATTTTCCCCCACAGCGTAAAATGTCGCGAAGAAAAAATTTCACTTTCTCATGACCCTTAACGAGATTTTCGTATTTTTCGACAATTTCTACCCCGAAATATTTAATTTCTATCGCGTTTTTTAGTGTTTTTTAGTTTAAAAAGCTCGAAGACGAGCTTTTCACTCACTCTTCTCGCGACTCCGTCATGGCTCGATACGAGAACTTTTTCACTTGACCTCTCCGCCGCAAATCCCGGCATTTTCGTGGTCCCAAAAATGCATTCGTTCGACCGAAAATCGGAAAATTCGAGCTTGACTTTTCGGGTTTTGACCCCGTTTTAGACCGACGTAACCACGCTCCGAAAGCTCCGACAGCTTTACTCCTTCAGCTTTTTTTGTGCTTGAGTATTTTCGATTGCGCTTGCTCCATACACTCGGCACTATTTCCGATGTTTTCCTCGATTCACGAGGAATTCAACGGTTTTTTGAAGTTCATTTTTTGAAAATCGAAGATGATTTTGGGCCCTGAGTTTTTTTGGAAAGGATTTTCGGAAAATTTTTTCAATCAATTGGGTTTGGGGGTTTTCAAAAGCTCGCGCTTTTTGCGGTGAGATAATTTTTCTGCGCGTGCGTGAAGCTTGACTGAGATTTGAGAATATTGAAATTTTCGGTTTCGGAAAATTTATGTGATAAATCAGTGTATTCGAAATTTTTTTATCAGTTGAAAAATGTTGTAAAAACTGTTTTTGAATGTAATTAAAAAATTGGATGTTGGTTGATTTTCCGATTTCTGATTTTTAAGAAATTGAATTTTGATCATTTTTGTATGTTTTATTTTCACACTGAACTCGTGAATCCAAGATAGAGAATAAATTTTGAAAATTACGAGGAAAAATCATTAAAATACTTGGAAATGTTGGGTGTATAGTACATATTTATTTATTGACTCAAATTATTATAAACATACAAATAATATATGTACAAAATCGTAATAACCATTTTTCAAGAGCGCAGTAATCCAATGAGTGCTTAAAAAATTGCCAGAAACTTCTGTTCCAACCTGGAACAGAAAAAGTTTAAGATTAATCAATTTGGGAATTTATTTTGATGTGACGAATTGTACAAACACAAATTTTTTAAATTTAAAAATTCAGGAGTTAAAGAATTAAAAGTTTAAAGTTTATTATGTTAGATATGTTCAACATTTTTGTTTTTACAATGAAGAAACTCAAATTTCAAGTCTGGTTAACACAAGGAAAATTTCAATCTCTGTCAGGCTGAAATGGAAGAAATTTCGATGCTTTAACACTTTCAGCTAATTTGTAAATTTCAAAGTGAATTTCATAACTTGAAAAATGCAAATTTTTATTAAAAAATTATTCTGGGTTTGGGAAGTTCGACTTCGTTTATTGCAAAGAAATATATAATCAGACATTACAATGTTTTGAGCATGGAAAAATTTGTTGGGAAAATTTTTCAAGTGAAATAAAAAAAATGAAATTTCAAGTACCAGAAACTGAAAGTTAGTTACCTAGCAATCAAAGCATCAGTTAAGTTAATTACTAATTAATTTTTATTTTGAATTAACCGGGTTTTTCAGATTTCTCAAATTCCATTTTTCGTTTGTTAAATTTGCGTTGAGAGCAAAATTAGAGAAATTCTAAATATTTAAGATTTTAAGCCTTAAAAAGTTCAAAATAAAAAAACAGCTCAATTTTTACAACTTTTTAAACATAAAAATACTAATATCCAATGGTAAAAACCTTCAGTTTGAAAAGTTTGGCTGCGGTTATTGCAGGAAAATATGAAAATTGGTATTTGAATTTTTAAGCATAATAAAATAAAAAAAAACTCTAAATATTCTTAAAAACAATTAAACACTTTTATTTTCAACTCAAAACAATAAATATCGAATACAAAGTTATTTCAAAAATCAAAGAAATCAAATCTATGAATTTTCAGTACTAAAAATATGTAGTTAAAAAAAATAGTATTTTAAACCAATATTTAAGACAACATACATAAGATTGATTTAAGAATTTTTCATTTTTATTTGTTGCTACTTTGTACTTATCAATTTAAAATTGTATCCATAAGTAAAATATATAAATATAATAAGTTCACGAACTGGAAAATGTTTATTAATATATCAAAATTAACCGATTTTTCAGTCATCAAAAATATACTTTGTTGGTTGTTTCGATATAAAAAACTAGATGTATATCTCGGCGCCTATTATTTCACTATTTCGACGTTTCATGAACTGAAGTTAAAACGAATCAGAGACCAGAATTTTAATTTAGATTTTTATAATTTTTATTTAAAAAACCTTACTAAAAAAATCCAATTGGATTTCCAATTAGAGAAATGGTCAGTTTTCCAATTGGATTTCCTCTTGGAAATCTAACATGATTTCCAGTTGGAAATTCAAATAAATTTCCAGTTGAGAATCCAAGTTGATTTCTTTTGAGAAAACTTGAACGAAATTCCAATTGAAAATACAAGTGGATTTCCAGTTGGATTGTAAACTAGAATTACATTTAAGCTATCCTAAAAGAAATCCACTTGGATTTCCAACTGGAAAACAACAAATGAACTAAAAAAAATCGACAAAAACACGATGTGCAGTGATCAAAAGTACCCTAAACGCAAGAAAATCAAGAATAGATAATCCCTCTCAATCTCTTACGAAAAACTGAAAATGAGGTGCCGAAAAAATCTACATTCCCCTCACGACATAACCGATTTACAACATCATTACTAGCAAATGCAGTATGACAGGCGCCTACATAAAAATAATATATAATATATAATATTTTATATATTTCATTTTTACTTTATATATTTTATTTTATTGTGATAAACAGTAATAATAACAATTTTTCCAATTTCCTTCATTTCTCAAAGTTCAAAACACCAAAAACTCTCTAAAATTTGCATTAAGAAAATGATTCCTACATGAAGTTTCCATTCAACAACGTCCCCAATTCATTGACCAGGCCCCGACAAAGACATCTCCATGAATTTCTTCTTCGCGAAACACAGCCACCACTTGCTCGGTTTTCCGTCTTCCCCATAAACTTTCTTCACCAGCCTCGCCCCAGTTTCCAACCTGATCTGCTGCAAGTACTGCCTCATCAGGTCAGCCTCCTTCGTGTCATTCGGCTTGGCATACACTGAATTCAACGGGAACCCAGCCTCGCCAGGAATGTCAAACTTGGACTTGGCCAAAGAGTACATTTCGCTGTTCGCCTGATTTTCATTGGCACATTTCTGGAGCTTTTTCAAGCACTCCGTGATATACAAAGTGATGTAAATAAAAACGCGATCGATTGGACTGTTGATTTCGTAGGTCCGGAAGAAGACATTGGCCTTGAAATAGTAAAGGGCTTCGTCGATGATGTCTTGCTCGTCGCCGGAAATTTGGGCAGCGGGTCCTCGGCTCGTGGTTTTCAGGGGGAGCATGACGATGTTGCCGATGATTTTCGAATCGTTGATGGTCAAGGTCGAGTGGTAGGCTGGCATTTTGAAGGGCGTGAGGGAAGACCTGGAGATCATTGAGTTAATAAAATTTATTAAATTTATTGTATTTATTGAATAAATGAAATTGATTAACTAATTAAATTAATAAAATTTATTAAAAAAATTAAATCAATGCCCAAATTTTGAGCATTCGTCGGGTACTGTTTAGATCATTATTGCATCAATTTTTTTTGGTGCTGATATAGTTAGTTTATCAAAAAACATCAGTCACGAATTTTGTTTTTCATACCTCAAAAATTGAAGGAAAAATTTGTAATAATTAGTTAGAATCTAATTGGGAAGTTGCATCAATGTTTTTTATTGCTGATATAGTTAGTTTATCAAAAAAAATTTTATTTTTGTCATAACTCAAAAATTACTGGAAAGACATAGTTGTGAAAAGTATAAAAAAGTGACGTCATTTACATGCTCAGTATATCTATGTATATGAAATTAAAAATTCACATATACTTTAAAATAATCATTTTTCAAAGAAACAAGAAATTTTTTTTTATACAACTTCTATAACTACAATTGTATTTTTGAATGTTGTATTGATTACTATTTTGATAATAGATTCATAATTTGATTTTTTTATAACTTATGTAACATAATTTATTACGTTAATATAATTACAACAAAACGACTTTATAACATAATTTATTTCAATCAAAAGTGTAAACATAATTTATGGTTTTATGCATTTTGTTTCTATTTTCTGAATGGTGAAAGAAAACTTGCATCTTTTTCAATATTTTTGGGAATAAGAATTTTTTGGATTTGAAAGCATCTGAAATAAAAATTAATGGCAGCGCATTTTTTGGTTATTGTTAAAATTAAAAATTTATAGTTATTATTAATCGCACTACAAATTGGTAGTTTTATACTTATCAATTAATTTTTTTCAATTGGCAATTAATATTGAAATAAAAAATTTATGGATCAAAATTTAGACTTGTGTGTTAATAATTACTATTAAAATATAAATTTTGTAGTTTGATATTTATTATTTTTATTTTGATTGCAAATTTATGGTATTACATATATCGTTTCTATTGTCTGAATCTTTAAGAATAAAACGTTTCTTAATATTTTTGGAAAGAAGTTTTTTTTTATTTGCAAGCATTTGAAATGAAGATTAATAGCATTGCATTTTTTAGTGATTGTTTAAATTAAAAATGTATAGTTATGATTTGTATATAGTTGTGTATTATTCATTACAATATGAATAACAAATTGATGGTTTCAGACTTGCCAATTTAATATTTAAATATTATTATAAATATTATCAATATTATAATATTGATATCTTATTTATGGTACAACATATTTTGTTTCTATCTTCTGAATCGTGAATTAAGATTCAAATTTTTCTAAATATCTTTGAAATAACTTTTTTTTTAATATTTTCAAGCATCTGAATTATAGATTAATGACAGTACATTTTTCGATTGTTAAATTATATATTAAAGATTATAATTAATTTACATCTCTGTATTATTGAAATATAAATAACGAATTGATGGTCTTGTACTTGTCAATTTATTATTTTTGAATGAATTTATTGTTTCGAATTCGCAACTTAAATTAAAATAAAAAATTTATAGTTATTATAGAAATGTCGCATTAATAATTTTAAATTTGTTTTTATTTAAATTTCTAAAAATTTGACAATGTTAAAATTCCTTATTCCAAAACATAAGTAGAAAAAATTATATAACAGAATAATTAAAAAATTTTTTCAAATGCTGTAAAATACAATTAAGTTTTTTGAAAAAGCGTGCAATTTAATTTCTCTAAAGTATGAAAAAAATTATGATGAAAATTCGGTAGAAACTTTGATAATGAAAAAATATTTGTTGTTTATATATTCTTGGTTTTTTACTTTTTAAAACTGTAACAATATTTGGAAAAAAAAATTTAGAAAATATTTTTCAAAAAGTAAAGATGAAAAATGTCGAATTTCTGGAAATCCTTGTAGATGCAAAAGTTTTATAACAGCTCGTAATTTTGAAGATTTCTCAAAAATTGCATGGTCAATATAACCCTTATTTTCAAATTCTTCAATCAACACGTCTTGAAAAGCCACATAAACGAAACAGGGAAATTTCAGAAAGATTGTTTAAGAAATTGTTAAAAGAATATTTATTTACCGATTATTAATGAAAGTTGGTTTTTCTTGTACACTGTCACTTGTCACCGCTGACTCAATAATCACTATTTTTCATTTGACAGTTTTGACACTTTGACAGGCGAAAATACAAACAAATTGTGCATCTCCTTTTATTACGAGAGAAAATTGATTCATGTGACAATCTTCTATCTTTCTCAGATTGCATTGTACTGCTCGTAATGTAAAGGACAGATATATATCCTGCGCATGCGCGTTGAAAAAGTTTCTGCTGATTTGTGCATGCATATTTTATTTATTTCTCTGCATATGTCTGCATACATTGGCATATATATATCACCTGATTGAATGAAATTGTCAAAACAGCCGATTTTGAGTTTTGACAGTTTTCGTGTGTTTTTGACTGATTTTCGCCGTTTGTAACGTAAGTTTTGTTTAAAATGAGAAATCGAAAATTATTATTTAATCGCTAACGCTTTGATAACTTGAAAAAAATACGAAACTTGTCTTACGGTGAAAAACATAATCTTTTTAACAAGAATGAATATGAAGTTCTATTTTGAATAAAATTTTGACTTTTGACAGACCGCTCAAGTTTTTTTTGTAAATTTTGAATCTCGATATTTTTTACGAATTGATCAATATTCATTGATTCAACAAAATCAGTACTTTTTATGCAAAAGTATAAATCAGTGAGATTACAATATATTTTCGATTAAAATTAAATATTAATTAAAATATTGAAGTTGAAAAAAACTGAATATTATAAGATTATTGACAAATCGAATTTGAAAAAAAATTATTCTTATTAGTACTTACTGAAAAAATACAGGAAATAATGTCTAATAATATATGAGAAATTTATATTATAACATTTATAATCAATAAATATTTTATTGTATCATTTAATCATAAGTAAATTTTTATTGAAAATTCAATAATGAAAAATACAGAAATGTTTTGAAAACGTAACATAAAAATAACTGAAAAATTGATAACTATGATTTATTAAATTTTAGATGCAAAAACTCAAAAAGTAAAAAAAAAAAATTTCAACTACTTGAGAAATTTCACTTCTTAAAAATTGTATACCTCAGAAAACATAATTTGAGAAATTCATAATGTGTCTTTATATAAATATATGCATAATTCAATATTGGTTTTTTGTCAAAAAATTTCTGGTTTTGAGAAAATAATTTTTTTTTTTTAATTCTAAATGATTTCACCAAAGATTTTTTTTCGAATAATAAAATATAACATTTATTCAATTTTTGAAAGCGAAATTTTTTCAGGAAATTAAAATCACCAAAATAAAAATAAATTTTTAAGAATAAAATTTGATTTTCCATATTTTTGAAATACTTGATTAGGATAAACATTTAAAAAATTTTAAATGGCTGCAAAATTAAAAAATAAGATGCATTTAAGTTGCGGTTGATAATTTTGTAATTAGAATAATTATGAGTCATTACTCTTACTACTTTTAAAATTGAAATTTACTGAAAAATATCCAATTTTTGTTTTGCTAGTAAGATATCGACTTTTGAGTTTCCTAAATTTTTAAACGTTTACTAGAAATCAACTACAATATATCCATTGTCAAAACTGCTGAGAAATTTCAGCAATTCCAGCAACCTCTTAAAAATTGTGGAATACAATCTAAATTTATCAAAAAAGAAAGTATTTTGGAAATTTAAATTTTCAGTAAATTTTTTGTAGAAAATAATGTTTGTTGCATTTGTTGATACTACAAAACCAAATTCAAATCATTTATATTTTTTCACGTTTTGTACTTATTGATTTTAAATTGTATCCAGAAGTTAAATAAATGAACATAATGAGTTTACAAACCGGAAAATTTCTACTTATATATAAAAATTAATTATTTTTAGTCTTCAAAAAATATACCTTAGTTCTCTATTTTAATGTTTCAGCTTTTAATATGAGACTCTTTTCTAGAACAATAATAATCATTCCACCATGATAATTTATAACAAATAAAACGTCAATTTCATTCTTACGATTTTGAAAATTTTTGAAAAACGAAAAAATTTGAAATAGAAAAATTATTTACATTTTTTGTATTCGGTCAATTTCCCAACTAGTTCTTTTCCTGAAAAAGTGAATTCTACATTCAAAAATTAAAAGTTTTCATAAGATTTCATGATTCAGAATAAAAATTTTGTGAAAAGCTCATACTACTTAAAAAAAATGATGGAAGTTTCAAAAGCAATGAATCATTTGTCATTAAATAGCAATTGAATTTTGAGATTTTTAATAATACTTCAAAATGACTGGAAAACAGATTAACAATTGATATATTAAATACATCGATCCAGTTGGAGAAAGAACCCATTATAAATTTTCACTAAATCATCGAAATTCGCATATATTTTTTATTCATTCACATATATTATATCAAAAATAAGCAAAATTTTGCAGAATGAACTCTACATCGGATCCACGTCGGCCAGAGAAAGAGGTGCGCTACAAGCCAAACAGCTCGAACGCGCAAGCACAACCCAGCGATGACTTGACCCCAGATTACATGAACATCCTAGGCATGATATTCAGCATGTGCGGGCTCATGATGCGCCTGAAATGGTGCGCTTGGGTAGCTTTGTACTGTTCGTGCATCAGCTTCGCCAATTCTCGAATCAGCGACGACGCCAAACAAATTCTAAGCAGTTTCATGTTATCGATATCGGCGGTTGTGATGTCCTACTTACAAAACCCGCAACCAATGTCACCGCCTTGGGTCTCGGCCATGTCATGAATATTTATAAAAAAAATTATGGCCTTGACATAACTGTACATAAAGGTCCATAAATATTGCCATCTAAATCCATAAGTGTATGTAGATACGAGTAAAATGTTTTATAGGCAATTTTTTTGAGCGTGTTTCATCGTTACTGTATAATTTATTTTACAATCATTATTGCTGTTGTTGCAATTCGTGCCCCGTTTATACCTTCTGATCAAAATTGACCCGGACTTAATTATAAAAACAAATTTTTTTTAGATTTTAGTATATTTCTTTATCATCGCCTTCAAAATAGGCTCC
>JAPYZL010194374.1:0-15608 GCA_030522825.1 Platygaster orseoliae | reverse complement strand
CGAAAGCTTGAAGAAATGAGAAAGGAGGTGTTATTTTTATTGAATCAGTTTGAGAGGATTGGCTCCAAGATGATCGTTGGGATATGAATTAATAATAATAACTATTATTTTGCAAATCGTTATCAAAGTTTGAATAACTCGTAATTTCATAAAACATAAGTAAGTTATTTAGGATAAAATGCAGCAGTTAAGGTTTTCATTTTTATATCAATATCTAGTGCGATTTGACATTTTAAAATTGTTTCAATAATGTTTACATGCATTTAATTTCACCTATATCATGTCATAAATAATACGATTGAAAAATTATATCAAAAAATATTAAAAAAAAAAAACAAATTTCAGTGAACATGCATTTTAGTTTGTATGAATATAAATATAACTAATAATAATATTTATGAATTATAATGAAAATAATGATGAACAAATATAATAATGTTGATAAGTTATTACTATAGTGATAATTAATAAATTCTTGATATTCACAATTCGATAGTGAACAAAATTAATTTCATATGAAATAAATATAAAATGATATCAAAAAATAATATTTTGTACATTTAATTAATGATAAACAATTAATAATTAACTAATATAATATTATTATTAAGGCATTATTGTTAATGTCCATGATAAATTCTTGATATTTTTTTTTAGATTGATATTATAAAAAATTGATTCAATATAAAATAAATTGAAAATTATCCATTGTTCGCTTAATTAATGATAAGTATTAAAATAAATATTATTATGGAGAATTTTCAATTATAGTGAAAATTGTTATGAAAATAATGAAAGTTTGAATAACTAGTAAATTCATGAAACATTAGCAAGTTATTTAGAATAAAATGCAGCAAATGAATTTCTAACTAATTTTTATGTCAATATCCAGTGCGATTTAAAATTTTATAATTGTTTTAATAATGTTTCCACGTACTTTTCTTGCATACATCATGTTATGAATAATACGCTTAAAAAATAATATTAAAAAGTATATTAAAAATAAATTTCAGTGATAATTATTTCTAATAAATGTTTGTATGAATATAAATACTATAACTATTAATAATATTTTTGAATTCAAATGAAAATAATGATAAACAAATATCAATATGATGATAAGTTATTATAGTTATAAAAATTTTTTTGTTGATATTTTTACAATTTGAAAGTTAACAAAATTAATTTTATATGAAATAAATTTAAAATTATATCAAAAAATCATACATTGTATGCTTAATAAATGATGAAAAATTGATAATAAACAAACATTTTTCAACAAGTTAGTACATATTAACATATTACATAGAAATATCTAGGACTCGTGTTTGCGGACTTTTTTCCCGTGAAACTTACTCATATTTAATAAAATTATAAGTCAAGGACAGATTCAGGGGGGTGGTCTGGGGAGTCCAGACCACCCCCGAAATTTTGAGTGTCCTTGAATTTCTCAAAATAAAAAAGGTTAATAATTTCAGGTGATCAAATGTTTCCTCGTATAACATATAACAAATCTGAAAATAAAAAAAGGGCATCAATTTTTTATTTCCAACAAATCTCCAAAAAAATGTCATCAACTTCAAAATTTTGAAAACCCCTCCCTAAATAATTTTCTGGATCCGTCCCTGTTAAAAGTTGTTCGAATTTTCATAGAAGTTTCACAGTTTTCTATGACAGCGACTTTAGGGTTTATAAGTAGTTTTTCAAAATTCTTCATCTTTTGAAAAAATTTTAATATAAAATGCTGCCTAAAACTAGATGCATAATATTACATTTTACGAATTTATTCTTATTTTTTACCCTGATCGTCAAGGTTTTTTCGCAAATTTTATTGACATGGATAAATTATTTTCATAAAATCGTTTCCATCAATTTTTCTTTTTCCATTTCAGCAATTATTTTTAACTTCAAGTTTCAAAATCATTGCCTTTGATTTATCCAAGTATCAATGGTATTATTTGGCAATGGAAATAATCAAAGACCTTTTATATAATTCTTTCTTCCATAAAATTTTTTTTTTCACATTCCGAAAGTATTGCATATAAAATAGACATTTTTTCCATCTTTGCTTTTCAATCATTTCTTTTCGTCCATTTTACAATTTACCATTGACGAATCAATGAAATTACATCTTAAGTCCATCTCTCGATAAATATTTCCTATTTAATAATAAAAAACCATTGTTTTTATGTCTGTAGGAAAATTCGGTCAGGAAATTTAGATGTCCATCCGACTGAAATGGCGCTTGTTGTGAATTACGACGTGGAGGCTCTAATTTTGGGCCATTTGGGGGATCCGATGCTTGGCGAGCGAAAAGAATGCCAAAAAATAATCCGACTCAAGAGCCTTGACTCGAACACAAACGTTTCTCTTCTTGCTAAGCAAGTCATCGAGCAGTGTTCGTTGATTCACGAGTCAAGATTGCACGAGGTCGAGCAACTCATTTACTACCTTCAAAATCGGCGATCCAATGTTGATGGCGGTGAGAAAAACATTAGAAATTGGGAAAAATAGAGTTTTACTGAAGTTTAGGAATTTGCAATTTTCCATTTCTTAGTACAGTACAACTTCAATATTACACGGTTCAATGACATGAATGTGTGCGTACATATTCATGTCATGTGCACACATATTCATGCCATACCCACAAATTCATGTCATACGCACACATTCATGTCATGTGCACACAATCATGTCATATGCACACATTTATGTAATACGCACACATTCGTGTATGCCATGAATGTGTGCGTACATATTCATGTCATGTGCACACATTCATGTACTTACTTTCAGGTCCCAACAACAGCGACTACTCCCATTTGCCGAGACCCAATTCCTCAAATTTGCTACACAACGGAGAAGGTGACGTTGAACGCGCGACCATCAGCAAAATCGATAGTTACATCGAACTGTTGTACGAAGAGATGCCAGGAAAAATAAAATGCTCGTCGTTGATTTTGCAATTGGCTCGTGTTCCGGACAATCTCCAGGAATTGACTCGGAATGGTAATAAACTGCAGACGAAGGGGAAAATATAAAAAATGTGTAATTGTACTTGAAATTTTCAGAATCGCTGCTGAGCGCACTGGCGAGAGTGTTGAGGGAAGATTGGAGAAAAAGTATTGAACTTTCAACCAACATCATTTACATTTTTTTCTGCTTCTCGACTTACAGCCAGTTTCACAACATTGTTGTCGATTATAGAGTGAGTTGTAGATACTATTTTTGAATGAATGTTACTACGCCATTGGTTTGATGTTTGAATTTTTTTACATGAATTCCAGCATTGAAAAGTTCAAATCAACGGACAGTTTATTGAAAAACAAAGTGAAAATTAATGAAAAAAATGCCTCCAGATCGGTTCCCTTTCCATGGACGTAATCGCTTTCGAACTGGAGCGTTACGACGAATGGAAACAAGATTTGGACAAACGGAAGCTCCATTTTGAGAATACAACTGGCCTAAAAATAATTCCCTTGGGCGCTGCCGACGGTGGCGAGAGAAAATTCCGAATCGTCCAAGACATTTGGAACTCGGATGAACCCGTCGAATTGGAAATAAAAAGGCGATCCGCGGACACGCCTGTTAATGTGACGGACAACGATGTGAAACGCTTCAAGGAAGATTTCGAAAGGAGCCGGAAAAAACTGCAAGGCTTAACGAGAAAGCAAGAGCAGTTGTTGAGAGGTAAATAACAATAAAAAAAAAATTTTTTTTAGTCTTGATAGTGATGTATAATTTTTGGCTTCATTATTTCAGTGACGTTCTTTTTACTTCTCAACATTGCGGAAAATAACCAAGTCGAGAAAAAAATGCGCAAGAAAAATTTGATCGGGATGTTGATAAAAACGTTGGATCGTAGCAACGTTGATTTGCTCGTGCTGGTCGTCACCTTTTTGAAGAAACTTTCGATATATCGCGAGAACAAAGATGCCATGGTTGGAAACGCAAATTTTCACTTGTCTTTGATATTTTAATTGAAATCGTTTTCTTTTTTCAGGCGGAGGAAAATTTGATCGAAAAACTGCCAAAACTTCTACTCATGGATTGCAATTCCGATCTTGTGCATATTACTTTGAAGCTTTTATTCAACTTGTCCTTTGATCCGAAACTTAGAGGGAAAATGGCCAGAATTGGGCTGCTGCCGAAATTGATAAAGTTGTTGTCACAAGGTGATGCGAATTGCCAGGAAACATTTGTTTGTATTGGCAATAAAATTAAAGTAAATTTAAAATATTATAAGTTAACTAAATTCTAATCTTTAGTCTCCCGTTTTAGGCGACGAAAAAAACGAAGCGACCATTTTGGGAATTTTGTACCATGCGAGCATGGATGACAAGGTCAAGGCCATGTTTTCAAGCACGGATTGTGTGTCCATGGTATGTGCCAGTATTTTTTAAATTCAACTAAACGTAAATTAATGAAATTTTTCGGTTTTAGGTAACTGACATGCTGTTAGAAGCACAAGACGAAAACGCGAAACCGCAACTTGTCGCTTTTTGCGTCAACTTGGCAGCCTACAACAAGAACGCTTTGATCATGACAGAAAACAACCGCCTGCGCGGGCTCATAAAAAAAGCATTCACAAGCCAAAGCGCGCTCCTAATGAAAATCGTTCGAAATATTTCCCAACACGATTCCACCAAGGAAAAATTTGTGGTGAGAAAAACTCAAACTAATTCAAATAATACTTGATTATGATGATTAATGATTTAGGAATTCGTTGGCGACTTGGCAATGGCGTTGAACAAAAGCGACTCCCCAGATTTCGTCCTTGAAATAGTCGGAATCATGGGAAATTTGGCGTTGCCCGATTTGGACTATTCGCAGATTTTGCAACGGTGCAATTTGATTCCGTGGATTCGTAACAATCTTGTTCCAGGTGAAGATTCTTGTATTTTGTTATGATTCAAAAGTAATCAGATTTTTGAAACATGAATTGTTGACAGGCAAAGCGCAAGACGATTTGATTTTGGAGATCGTCATATTTTTGGGCACCGCGGCAGCTGATCAAGATTGCGCGCAGTTGATGTGCAAAGCTGACGTACTCGCGTCGCTGATAGAACTGTTGAAAGGTAAGCGAGAAATTGGAGAAATATAATTTATTTAATAATTCATATGTTGTTTTTTGCGTTTACTCTGTCAATACAGCGAAACAAGAGGACGACGAGATGGTTTTGCAGATAATCTACGTGTTTTATCAAATATCTAGACACGCTTGCACGAGAGATTATCTTATTAAAGGAACGGGTATGTACGATCAATTGAAATTCTTCACAATGGAAATTCTTTTGAAAAGAGAGTGTTTGTTTTTGCAGAAGCAACTGGCTATCTGATCGACTTGATGCACGATAAAAATCCTTCTATAAGACAAGTTTGTGATGCGTGTCTCGACATAATAGCGGTGAGTGCAATGTTATACTTTTTTTAAATGATTGTTTCATATTTAATATAAAATGTTTATTAGATGTGCGATGAAAACTGGGCAGCTCGAATAAAACTGGAAAAATTCCGTTCGCATAATCAGCAATGGCTGGATATGGTTGAGTCGATTTCTATGGATCCAGCTACAGCGACTCAGTTTGTTCCTCAAGACGATGATGATGGAATTCCGTCATTCCTCAGTCGTCATCTTCTCATGCATACTATGTTATTTCCTTCTGGTAATTATTGTTGTGTTCCATTTTTTTATTTTTTTATTATTATTCGCTTTTTAGAAATTGTAAGTTATGGGACATTTTATGGGCGTTTGAGCAAAAAGCAGACGTGAACTGCTTAAGTAATAGAATAAAATAACAAATTTAAAATCAAAAGTTACAAGAATCCAAAAAATTTCCAAGTTTTTCGAGTTTCAAAAATGTCATTTATATCATTTAAAATTATTGACATTTTTAATGTGTTTTATATTTTGAATTAAAGGTATCCGAAAAGTTAGAAAATTATTGAATTCTTAAAATTATTTCATAATTTTCATGTAATTTTTCATTACGTCGTAATTCAAGTTTTGGAAAATTAAAAACTGTTTAAGGATTTCCAAAATATCATAATTTTTAAAATTATTTTTTCAATAATTTTTAACTTTTGCGTTTCTAGAGTTTTAGAATTTTAGGAATGCAAAAATTTTAAGTTTTAAAATTTTCGATATTCCATTATTTATAAAATTTCCCAACTTTTTATTTTGATTTTTTGAAATAAAATTTGAATTTAAAATTGAAAAATAAAATTTTACAGTTGATTATGAATTGTCAATGAAAACATTTTTAAATGAATTAAAAATTCAAATTTTAGTTTTAAAATCTCATAATTTCGAAAGTTTTTTTTTACTCGAAAATTTCATTATTTTTACAGAATTTTACAAGCAGTTTTTGTTCTGAATTTTTAATTTACATCGCAATGCAAAATTTAGAAAATCGAAAATGAATTTATAATTGATAATTAGAGAAAATTATAAATATATCAAGTTTCAATTTGAGAAAAATCGAATTTAAAGGTTTTGAAACTCGGAAAAATTTCAAAATTTTAATTTTAATCAGATTTTATTATTTTAGAAATCATTCAAAATTTCAATAGATATTTGTTGTTCAAAAATTTCATCATGTCTCAAAAATTTTCCAAGTTTTTATTCTGAATTTATAATTTACATCAAAATTGAAAAATTTTTAAATAGAAATTGAAAATTAATTTCTAATTAAAAACTGGGAAACATTGTAAATACATCGGAAATTCAAAATTGAGAAAAATCGAATTTGAAGGTTTCAGAAATTAAAAAATTGTTAAAGTTTTTAGATTTTTAACAATTTTATTATTTTATAAATCTGTACAAATCTTTCAAAGTTTCAAAATCGTTGAAAATTACTGAAACATTTAATGTACCTCAGATTGAAAATAAAAAAATAACTTAAAAAATTTTTAAATTCGCCTAAATTTTTCAAACTTTTTTGAAAAATTAAAAATTCAACAATTAGCTACTTTTTCATAATTCAATTTTCCGAAAAATGAAAACTTCATTACAATTTACTAAAAGTTTCATTACTCCCAAATTTTTAAAAATCCTCCAAGTTGTCAAAAATTATTCACATTTTTGTATATAAAACTTCAAAATTCTAGAAATGCAAAAACTATGAGTTTTCAAACTCCTTAAAATTTCATCATCTCTAACATTTATAAAAGTTTCCAAGTTGTCAAAAACATGTAACATTTTTCAATCATACAAAATCGTCCGAAATTACCCACAGTTTCTACATTTTCGAATTTCATGAAACATTAGAAATCAATGACAATCAAAAATGAGATTCATGGAAATCTAAGGGTACTTTACAAAATCCATATGTCTGAAATTCTTTCATTAATATGTCTCATTTCAAGCGAGCTCTTTTACATGTTTTTTTTTTTCACAAAACACCAGTAAAAGCTACCATAATTTACAATTTATAAAAATAAATGTTGCAGGTAATTCCACAAAGTTCAATACTTATGATAACGAGTCTCTTTTGAGAGCATCTTCTGATTCATCCGACCTCAGCAGACCCGTCAGTCGGTGAGTTCACAAATATACCTTTTTAACTCATCTGATTACAATGCTCGTCTTCGGCTCGCGTTGTAACTCTGACTCATTAAAAAAACTTGTCCACACTAGTGAAGAAATATACTATTCTTTGTTGAAAATAATTTAGATTCTATATTGACTATCATCTAACATTAAAAATTCACTATTTCTTCATTTCCAACATCGACAATTTCTGAAATATTTTATCATAATATCAAAACAAAATTTTTTTATCAAACTCGTGCCTTCAGTTTCAGCCGTGACCTCGACGACATCGAGGAAATATTAAATCGCTCCAAGTCTCGCATGTCCAGTGGTGGATTTGGTAGCAGCGCCTCGACGACACTGGAAGATTTGTGCAGTTCAAAATTAAAACTCGCCGACACTCCCTATTAGTATAATAAATTACACTAAATTATACTAAATAATTCCATTATTTATTCGCACCAACCACGAGGATTACAACAATCTAGTCAGACTATTTGTGATTTTATTTTATGTACAAAAATACAAATATACAGCACACGTAAAAAAAGTCCTCAACTTTTAAGAATTTTTTTCGAACTCACGCTTTTACACGTGAGATAACAATTTTCATTGGGGAAAAAGATAAAAGTGAAACCATTGTTTCCGTCGACGTGGAAAACGTGTTCCTCGAGTTTCCAATTTACAGGTGCATCAACAAATCCTCTGACGTCCATAGCGCACCATTTCAAATCCAGATTTTGGGAAACGTATTCCTTAAGTTTGAGGAATATTTTTTCCACTTTCGAGCTGCTGAAAAATCCCGATCCTCCAAAATATTGCACTTGGCCAACTTCCTCCGTTGCCATGGACACGATTTGCAGTTTCTGCGTTGATTCGTTTTCGACTCTGTTGAATTCAGTAGGAAATTAAAAGCATATTGATTTTTTTTTTATTGTAAGAAAAAGTGTATGAGAAAACTCACAAATTTCCATCTGCGAGAAAAACTCCCAGCCACTCGAAATAAGAAGGAAATTTATTGGTGTCCTCTAAGCTCAAAGGTGGCATTAGAGCGCAGTATTTGGTTTGTTGGAACATCTCCTGGTGACACAGAAAAACCGAGTTTCCGTGGCTGTGGAAATAGGAAGCCACTGAAGAAGGGCATAGTTTCTCTTCTGAAATTCAACATTAAACTTGTGAAATCGTGTTTTTTTTTTAAATTGGAGAATGAATTCTGCAAGTTGTAAACAATTTAACCAAGATTAAATGAAAGATTAAATTGAAGTTATTAATATATTTAATTATTGTAATGATTGAAAATAAGAACCTGGTGGATCCCAAGAAACGATCACGTCGAAAGATATGTCGAGGTTTTCTTGCAAGCATTTGAGAGTTCTTTCGTAATTATTTCTACCAGGGATAAAGGATTCGTCCTTCAAGTCGATCGTCACAACTGTGAAGAAAATGTTCAGAAAAATTCAGGAATTTTATTTGTTCTGTGATTAAGATTGTTTATCGTTTTTAGTTTTGCAAATTAGTAGCAGTATTTTCAGAATTTGTTTGGAATGTACTATTTTGGGAAATAGTTTGTTTGAATATTTGTGTGGTTATATCAGAAGTGTAGGTAGATGAAATTTTTGGGAGGAATTTATCGATAGATTATGTATTGACTTTGGTATTTTCTAACTTGAAAAAATCAGGACTAGACAGATTTTGAGGATTTTATAGGTTCCTATGATTTTCGTATTGTATGCTATTTATAAAATTTTGTTGTATTTTCTGGTGTTTTTGTAGATTTCTAGAATTTTTTATATCGTTCTATATATTTCTAGAATGTGATGGAATAGTATTGAAAATTCAACGATTTTGTTTTAATCGATTTTTAAAAAAACACTATTTTTTTTATGTATTCTTAGTATTTTTATCGTATAATTATGTTTCAAGAATTAATGTTCTAGGATTCAAGGTTATATAAATTCAAGGTTACATAACATTTTGAAAAAATGTTTTTTTTTAAATATTATGTATTAAGCGATTCCTAGTATTTTTCACATGTTTTTTAGTATTTATCAAAATTTTAAAAAGGATTTTGTAGCAATTTTTTCAGATTTCTAGTATTTTGCAGATTGTTTCATAGATTTCTGGAATTCTGTACTTTATTATTCAATTATATACAGATTTTGAGTGTTTCTATAAATTTCTGGGAAAATAAAGTCTCCATGATTATAAGTATTCAAAAAATCTTTTGTTTTTTCTATTTTTTTAATGTTTATAAAATATTTTATATGCTTTTCATAATTTGATGCTCTAAAATCTGTAGTTTTTAAGATTGTAGGTATTTGTTCAGATTTTTCAGAAATCATAGAATTTTATTACTTTCAGTATTTTTTCCAAATTCGTATGATCCAGAAGATTTTACAGTATTTCTATTAATGCCTATCTAGATTTCTGAAACGCATTCCTCCAGGAACTAAAGGTTTGTGGATTTTGAGAATTTTGTTATATTCTAGTTTTTTCTATCAATCTCTGGGTTCTGATAATTTTTCGAATTTTTATTTTCTACGTTATTCTAGCGATGCATTGATAAATAATTAAAATTTCGTTGAAGAAAAATTCTACTGAAATATGAATTGTTTTTATTCTCACAATCAGTACTTTTTTTGTATATTTATAAGTATTTCAAGAAATACATGTTTAAGAATTCGAGGTTATTTACATTTTTGAGAAAATGATTTTTATATAATTATTGAGTATTAAACGATTCCTATTATTCATAACATATTTTTTTAGTATTTATCAAACTATAAAAAATTTTGTAACAATTTTTTTAGATTTCTGGTATTTTGCATATTTCTGGAATTTTGTACTGTATAATCCAGTTATGGATAAATTTTTAGTATTTTTATACAGTAGGTATTTGTTCAGATTTTTCAAAAATCATAGAATTCTATTATTTTTAGTATTTCTTTAGAGTTTGTATGATTCGAAAGATTTCATGTTATTTGTATCGTCTATAGATTTCTAAAATTCATTGCTCCAGCCTTAAAGTTTTTTACATGTTTAGAATTTCAATAAATTCTAGTTTTTTTAAAGCTGTGACATTTTTTCAAATATTCATTTTCTACATAATTTCAGCCAAACATTGATAATAATATTTTCTTATTAAAATTCTCCTGAAACAAGAATTATTGTTATTTTGAAGTCACCAAAAACTATTTTTCAATGACTCTTCAGTATTTGAGAATTATAATTAATGATTGAAAATGGCTAAAAAGTGTGTGACGTATCATGTGCAACTCATTGAAAAAAAATATTACTATGGCGAGGAAGAGATTTTCGGTAACAGGTAGACCGTTTTCCTTCAAGACCTAGACATTGGTACTGAAATTCATCAAGGGAGAGCACCAGGTGTCCCGAGGGAGTCACCGCTAGGCTACTTTCAACATCCACCTTTCGATTTATCGCAATAAGGCTGAGGCTTCCTTTTTCTACAAAAGCATCGATAAAGTCCCTTTTCACGAGCTGATGAACGCGCAGTGCCTCAACTCGGTAATAATCGCTGTCCTCGAGAATGCAGTTTTTTAGGACTTGAGGGATGTTGCTTTTGTCTGGCAATACGATCGATACCTGAATAGTGTGAATCATTATTATTTCTATTTTCAACCTTTTCTTTCAAATGTAAAGTATGAAAAGTGGGATTTAAATTTCATTTTTACATTTTTCTATTAAAATATTACTTATTTTATTTTAATACATTTTATCAAAAATAAAAATTTGCAATTTTTCAACTCAAATTTCAAACTTACGCCAGAATTATAAAAATTTTACGAAATTTACTCTTAATATTATTGAAAAAAAAGTTTTTTATTTTAGTTGGTCAACTTGAGAAATTGACGAATAATATTGAAAACTTTTCATTTAACATTGTCTAGTTTTTTTTTGTGCTAAATTTGTACTAAAAATATTTGATAATAAAAATTAAATAATGTAATAATAATTACATAATTAATTATAATAATATTAATTATACAATATATAAATAATACATAGGTGAAAAATATATCGAAAATTCTTTATTCATAAATAATTTGTTATTCTACTTGACACTGCTCATTTTTTTCTGTTTTTTAATGATACACCTACTAAAGTTCCTAATGTTTAAATTTAATTTTCATTATTCAAAATTTGAATTGTATAATTTTCATTAAAAATATTTTTAAATTAACATTCATAAAAAAATTTTTTAATTATAATTAATTATTATAAATGCAGGTTAAAACATTTTTTTCCGATAACATAATAATACCGAATAATTAAAGTGGTGAGAGGTGATGATGTATGGAGCGATTTTTGGCAGGCTCTCCAAGTCATAATTGACAACTTGCTCGGAAGGTTCTATGTTCCAAATTTCTGGAGACAGCATTTTTTACACTTAATTATTGCTACTTTTTCAACTTGTTATTTGTTTGTTTTTGTTGTTATTCTCAATAGGAAAAGAACAGCTGATTTATGCGGCGGCGGCCATCTTGCATCTATTGATTGTCACGTGGTATCATTAAGTGTCAATATCGAATGCAATCGAATGAAACCTTTAATGAAATCGCGTGTTTTGAAACATATTCATATCAATAGCGTTTTCGATTGATCCCTGTTTTGTTACGGCATTAAAACTCCGTAATAACGCGGTTAAAATGGCGGTCGAAATGAAGCGGCACATTCAAAAAAACAGCTGTCCACCAATCGTCCACCCAGTACAAGCGAATTTGAATTTGCCGCTCGATTTTCGGCCGCCATTTTAACCGCGTTATTACGGCGTTTAAACACCGTAACAACAGTAACAAAACGGGGATCAATCGAAATGAATCGAAAACGCTACAAGTCCTGTCCAGGGGCGGCGGAATAGGTTTCACCCAGGTGTGGATTTTGTAGTGATAAAAATTTTTAGTTTAGGTAAGGTTCCGCGGGGGGGGGGGGTCAAGTAATTGTATACATGTAATTTTAAATGAAATCGCCCAGGCAATTATGGTCATGTTTTTTTTTGCAGTAATTTTTTTTTTGCATCGAAATTGAAGGGACACGTATTTTTTCCTTATTGCTTAATTTCGAGTTCTTTCGTCGTGGGGATTTTTTGAAAATTTGTTTAAAAACTTGATTTTTAATTTTTAATTAAATTTTTAATTTTTTTTGAAATGCGATAAATTTGAAGAAAAATGACCGATCTTCAGAAATTTATTTCTGGATTATAATTAAAGGTCTCAGTAGAAAAATAAAGAAACTTAAACAATTCATTATAAAAAAATTTCTACTTAAAAAATTTTTAAGTGCAACATTTTTTTTAAATAGTAATATACATTAACGAAAAACTGTAGTAGCCTCTATTGGGCGAAATTCGTTAAGGTCAATTCAGACTACCGGTTCTCCGCTTCGATTCACCGGTTCGATTGAGCTCTCGACCAATCAGCGGAGTCGGAGTCGGGACCGAGCACTGACGGAGTGCGCACTGATTGGTCGAGAGCTCAATCGAACCGGTGAATCGACGCGAAGAGCCGGTAGTCTGAATTGGCCTTTAGGGAATTATGTTTTTTCAAAATCGTAGTGGCAGTTATTTAGTAATTTTAGGCTTCATTTATGAAAAGTGCTGGCTCTATCGTTAATATGATTTATTTCTACTATCAGTAAAAGGTTTATTCTAGAAGATAAAATTTTTAAGTCGAGAAATTTTTTGGAAATTTTATTTTATGATCGTCTTTCAAATTTATATGAAATTAAATGAACTTCAACTCAAAAATTTTGACATTGCTCCGATTTTTCCATTCTTAATGTCTGTTTTCGATTAGTATCATACATTGAAATGTATCACAAGCATTCTTAATGAACTTAATAATGTTCATAATGAATTCTGATTTTCTTTATTTCACACGAGTGCATTACAACAAATAATTTGATAATTTACAAAATTACTTTTTCAAAACTTTATATTTCATCTTGATGAAAACGTTATTAAAATGAATGAGCATGTATAAACGGTCTAAACTTTTATGAATTTCAAAACATGTGTTGCGTTAATGAAAAATCAAGACAATTTATATAAAAATTATTCAGAAGAAATTACAGCCATTTGAAATGTATTTTAATCGCACATTTGTTTAAAGAAATATTACTAAACATTGATATTCATTGTACGAAAGTCCATTTGTACTACCAAGTTCTCGTAATGTACATATTGGTTTTGTTCTCAGTTTTTTTAACCAATAGTGGAGAAAATTTAAAAAAAAATTCATACATGCTCATGCATGTTAACAAACTTTGCGTGAAGATAAAACATAAAGTTCTTATAAATTAATTCCGTAAATTATTAAATTATTTGGAGTAACGCACTGGTGTGAAATAAAAGATAATCATAATTCATTTAATACAAAATTCAGTGTTTTGAAAATGCTCGTAATACACGTCAACATGTAATATTAAACGAAATCAGACATTAAGAGTGGAAAAATCGAAGCATTGTATAAATTTTTTGGGCTGAAATTTATTTGGTTTTTTGTACATTTGAAAGACGATCATAAAAGAACATTTCAAAAAAAAAAATTACTTGACTTTAAAATTTTGTATTCTAGAAAAAAAATTTCGCTGATAGCAGAAAAAAAATCATAACGATTGAGCTAGCACTTTTGGAGAAATGATAGCATTTTTTATAAATGAAGCCTCAAATGACTGAATTTCATCCACACTCATCAATGAAACCACTGTGATTTTAAAAAATCATAATTCTCAAACAACGCGTATTTCGGCCAGTAGACGGTACTACATTTTTTTGTTAATATATATTACTATTTGAGGAAAAAGTATAGAGGAAAAAAAACAATTGCAATTTAAAATTTTTGAAGTCAAAAAATTTTCCAAAGTTTTTTTTTAATTCAAGATAAACATAAAATTTATTTAAAAAATATAATGTTTGAGGTTTTTTTTTTCTAAAAAGACTTTTTATGTAAATACAGAAAAAAGTTTTGAAGATCGGTTATTTGTTCGCCAAGTTATCGCATTTAAAAAAATTAACATGCGCAAATAGCGCAAAATCAAGTTTTTAGACAAATTTTTTAAAATTCCACACAGCAAAAGAACTCAAAATCAAGAAAAAAGATAAAAGACGTGTCTGTTTGATTTCGATGAAAAAATTTTGAAAACATTTTAAAAAATTTATGAAGGAGGATCCACGATTTCGGGTGTGGATTTTTAGTGATAAAAATTCTAGGTTTAGGTTAGTTTCCCGGGGGGGGGGGGGTTAAATAACTGTATACATGTAATTTCAAATGAAATCGCCCAGGCAATTAGGGTCATGTTTTTTGCAGTAATTTTTTTTTTGCATCGAAATTGAAGAGACACGTACTTTTTCCTTTTTGCTTAATTTTGAGTTCTTTCGTCGTGCGGAATTTTTGAAATTTTGTTTAAAAACTAGATTTCGCGTTTAATTTTTTTTTTAAATGCGATAACTTTGCAAAAAAATGACCAATCTTCAAAAATTTTTTTCTGTATTTAAATGAAGGGTCTCTTTAGAAAAAAGAAAAAACCCTAAACATTATATTTTTTGAAAAAATTTTATGTATATCGTGGTTAAAAAAAAAATCAGAAAACGTTTAACTTCAAAATTTTCAAATTGCAACAGTTTTTTTTCATTCATATTTTTTTTCTTAAATATTAATATATATTTACAAAAAAATGGAGTAGCCTCTATTAGCCGAAATTCGTTGTTTGGAAATCATGATTTTTTAAATGATCGTGGCAATTATTCAGTAATTTTAGGCTTCATTTATAAAAAATGCAATCATTTCGCCAAAAGTGCGAGCTCAATCGTTATGATGTTTTTTTGCTATAAGTGAAAGGTTTACTCTAAAAGATAAAATTTTAAAGTCAAGTAATTTTTTCGAAATTTTATTTTATGATCGTTTTCAAATGTATAAAAAATTAAATGAACTTCAACCCACAAATTTTGACATTGCTTCGATTTTTCCACTCTTAATTTCTGTTTTCGATTAGTATCATATATTGACATGTATAACAAGCATTCTTAATGAACTTAATATTGTTTATAATGAAT
>JAPYZL010194365.1:0-15810 GCA_030522825.1 Platygaster orseoliae | reverse complement strand
CAAAGTTTGTTAAACAAAGTGCTAATTCATTCTTGGTGTTTCGTAAGAGTCCTGAAAAAGTTTCAGAAAAATTGTAATATCCCTTCATGAGTTATGTAGGCGAATGCGATTAGCTGCATAAAGGATACATGCAAATTAACGCAAACTTTGGAATTTTTTTTCTCAACATCGGAATAGACAATATTACTATAATTTGGCGTACACATTCTTCACACTTCAATGAACGAATCATAATTTTTTCAGACAAATCTTAATATTTTCGTTCGTGTGCTCATAATACCTTAACTATTATAGTTTGACTCAATCGACAAATTTTTTACGATGGGCGAAATTTATCAAGTTCTTTTATATACAAAATTATAAGAATATAACGCGATTTCTACAGTTTTAACGAAATTTTCAAAACTCACCACAATCTACAAAATTTTTGAACATACAAATTTTACAGATTTATTACAATTATTCACTATCAGATCTAACGAATGTTCGAGGTTTTTTTGTTAGTTGCTTAAATTGCATTTTTGCAATTAGGAGACAAGAAAGTTGACCTAATCGAAATTTTCGTTTGCTCCAACTAAAAAATTCCGTTAGTGCCAAGCTGCTACTGAAAAATTCGATTATTCTAACTGAAAAAAAAAGTTAGAAATGGCGCAACTGAATTTTTCAGTTATGACACCGTCATTTCTGAAATATTCAGTTGTGGGAACCGAAAATTCCCGTTGTCAAAAGTAAAATTAGAAATGGCCTCAATAGAAACTTCATTTACTGAGCAGCGCCAACTTTTTTTTCAGTTGAAGTGACTGAATTTTTAGTCGTACTGATCGAATTTTCAATCAGCACAACTAAAATTTTCGATGATGCCTATTCCAACTAAAATTCGATAGGAATAAATAAAACTGAAAATTTTTTTTCTAAGTTTATGATCCAATATGGTTTACTTGCTCTAAAAAATGTACATTATCTAATGATTCGTTAATAAACAAGTTTTCATTGAGAATCAATAAAATTTCACTGATCCATATGTTGATAAAAACGATTCATTTTTTCGAGAATAGTTTATCGTAAATACGAGCCAATATGGTTCACTTGCTCTTAAAAAAATGTACACGAACTACTGATTCGCTAATAAACAAGTTTTCATTGAGAATCAATAATATTTTACTGATCCATACGTTGGTGATAATAATGATTCATTTTTTCACGTATAGTTTATTATGAATATGATCCAATATGGTTTACTTGCTCTTAAAAATTTATACTAACTACTGATTCGTTAATAAACAAGTTTTCATTGAGAATCAAAAAGATTTCACTGATCCATATGTTGATAATAATGATGATTCATTTTTTCACGTATAGTTTATCATGAATATGATCTAATATGGTTTACTTGCTCTAAAAAAAATTTACACTTGGCACTACACAATTTAAGCTTCGTACTCGTGTCAAATTTACTCACTTTAATCACTTTGGACAAAAATCTCCTGGGCAAAATTTTCTTCAGTGATTTATATACTGGAGATCGTGAACGAACCATCATGAAAACACTTTTTTCCGATTAATGTTCAATTTTACACCATAAATGTTTATTTTTTGTGTGAACCTCAACGTACACGATATTTTGTAACATGCAAAACGAAACTAAAAAATTTTTCGTTCGAGCACATAAATGAAACTGAGCAATCAGCAAAACAATATGATTCAATGTTGCAATGATGATTAGAAATATGCCGAAATGAGTATAAAATGTTTTTCCAGAATCTCATTTAGTGACATTGATAACAATGCGTACAGTTGAGTATAATAATCCAATGACAAAAAAAACTACTTGAATTTTTTCTTCTACTGCACGATGAATAATACTAATTATAACGATTACTACCAAAAAAAAAAATACATTACGAATCCTGAATTATGATTTAGTGATCGAAGCTTTGCGTCTACAAAGTATAAAAATAGAATAAAATTATCATAATTTTTTTTGACTATAACGTGTACATTTGGTAAATGTACTCGTTAATGAAAAATTTTTTTTAACACCCCCCCTCCCTGCCATAATACTTTCTTTCCGCGAGCATTCACATTAACTTGAATTATCTAGACTCATATACAGGGTGTACTAAAAATAAATCCAATTTTCCTTTTTCAATTTCGAATCAAAAAGTCCCTTACCGCTTTTTACAAAACTCAAAACCAAAAAAGTTATTCAAGTTTGAAATTTAAACAATAAATGCGCTTTTTTGACAAGTGGGTATAAAAATCATGAACCAAACTCTAACCAAATTTTTTCCATATTTTTCCGAGTCGAAAAGTCCTTTGCGACTTTTCGTAAAACTCAAAATCAAAAAAGATGTTCCAGTTTGAAATTTGAGAAATCTGATTGGTTGAAACTTTTAACTCGAATATCTTTTTTGTTTTTGAGTTTTGCGAAAAGTGGCAAAGGACCTTTCGACTCGGAAAAATATGAAAAAAATGTAGGTAAATTTTGGTATGTGGTTTTCATCCCCACTCCTCGTAAGACTGCGTTTATTGTTTGAATTTCAAACTTAAATAACTTTTTTGATTTTGAGTTTTTTAAAAAGTGGCAAAAGACTTTTCAACTTGAAATTCAAAAAGTAATATTAGATTTTTTTTTGGTACGGGGATTTTGGTACACCCTGTATAGCGTTTTATACCACAATTTTAAGTCACGGAATCGTGAATAATAGAATATTCGCGTCATCGTCATCATCAGAGAAATAAAAACTTCGTACATTCATTTTTATGTAAATTGCGAAAAATAACATTGTATCACAATATTATATAAAATAAAATCAATGTAATTACAACATAAATTTTACAAAGATGAACAATTGAATTATGTACTTCAACATGTAACCCATAAGGAGTGAGAAAACTGAGAAACTGCCGAATGTTTCTGGTCAATCGCAATAAATTTAGGGTATGTCGATACCATTTCACTAGGTCAAACGGTGAATAAAGAAGAAGAAGAAGAAGAAGAAGAAGAAGAAGAAGAAGAAGAAGCGACGTGCTGCGTGATACAAGAATCATTTACCTCGTGGAAGCGGTGCTCGAGGCGGTGCACGATGTCCTGGGATCGGCCTCTGAGCAACGCGAACTGATGTCTGCGACTTTCCCCGTTCGTCGAGACATGACGGTAACTCCTGCCAATCAACACCTCAGTTTTTGCTCTCAGATTCAACATTAAAGAACTGTGCGTGATTTCTCTCAGACCTTTTTATAGCACACTTCATATAAAACTATTTCGACCTTTAAGAATAATTTTTGTCCATTCGCAAAACAACTTGTCACACTCTCTAAATATGAGACAATCGAAATTTCACTGTTTGAAACAGTTAACTTGAATGACTGTTAAGGTAGATGATTTAAATTTAAGTAGTCTATTACCATTTTCAAGTGATAACTTATTTTTCATAAATTAACTTTTCTCTCAGTAAACCAGTTTGAAACTCAAAAAGGCTTCGGAAGTAACATGTAATGTTCTAAATAAGTAAATAGAATTTTGAAAAACTGGAAAGTGCCTCAATAGTGCACTCAAAAGTTTCAATTGTTATAACCTCAAATAGCGTAGCGTTATATTACTCTCAAACTACTCTTGAGTTTTCCTCAAAAAGCCTTTACAATGTAACGAGGAAAATTCACAAGTTACTAAAATAAAACATGTGGCAAATTCTACTTGGGAATACGACTTGCAACCAGTGAAAATCAACTGTTTCAGATTTAGAGAGAGCATAGCGACAGCCTGGGAGTGAAAGGGGAAAGTGTATTCTTGAGAATGAAAAAAAAAGGAATCCCTAGTCAAAAGTCAAGAAAACGAGTAAAATGAAGGCTACACAAACATCATCTATACTTACTCGACTTCAACTTTGATTCCATGAGATTCTCTAATTTATATATAAGAGTTTAACAAAAGCTTATATGCCTTAAATTAATTTTGATTGACAACATTCTACTTTTCTGCGAAACCATAATAATTTTTTGATCTTCCATTCTGGCGAAAAGTAAAGGAAAGAACTTTGAAGTCAAAAAATATTTCATTACAAGCTACAGGTTTCACAGAGAAATTTTTTATCATTAGAATAATTTTTGTTTCGAAATCATCGGAATTTCAGTTATAATAAAAAAATGTCTGGTTTGAACGAAAATATTGTCAATGCTTTCACATAATGTAACATCCTAGTGACAGAAATTCAACGAATACTACATCTAATAATTTTTACATAGTACAGAGAATTTGTCAAATAATATTGTGGTGAATTATAAAAATTATTTCTACAATTTTATGCTTAATTGCAATTCATAATATACTTGATATAATTTTATTAGTTTGCTGTTCAAAAATCATTCGTATACTGAATGATATTATTTAATTCTTAGAAATTCAATTCCCGATAATTCGACATTCAGAGTTTGTACAATTTGAACAATTTTCTAGTACTTTTTTGTATTTATCTGCAGATTTCTAGCATTCAATGCTCTAGGGTTCCAAGTTTTTTAGATTTGTAGCATTTTCGTAAATTTTAATTTTTCTCTCTAATTTACTAGGTTGAAACAATTTTTTAAATTTCGATTTTATACGTTTCCCTAGTAAGAATTATTGTTATTTTTACGAAAAACACATTAAGAATTCAGAATTTGCTTCTACTTTGAGAACTTACATGAAACCATTCGTTGTGTCCTCTAGACTTCAGTAAGTACATTTTCGATAATTTTTTACTTATTTTATTATTCATTATAAACTTTTTTTTCATAATTTTATTTCTTATTATTCAACAATGATTAATTTTATACGAATTTCGGAGGATGTTTTAACGCGTCTGTCAGTGGAAGATCTTCGCAAGTGAAATTCTTACTAACCATCGTTTAATAGATTCTTTCATAACAAAAAAATTCATAAATTTTTTTCACTGAATGGAATAATTGACAAAATGGACTTCTTCTAATTTTCTAGTCAATTTATTTTAATTATTTCAGTCAGCGTTCCGGACGTACATCAAGACAATGTTTTTACACTTTCTCTCTCTATGATAAAATCAGTGACATAAAATATATTTTTAATAATAAATTAACCGTAAAATCGAAGAAAAATTCCATTCCATAGGTTACTTCATCTTGTCACAAATTCACTCCTATAAGGCGATTTTCAGACGATACAAACACTCTTTCCCCTTCCCATCCTCTTCAATATTCTTACCAGGAAAAAAAACGTTATGTCATTTAAACGGCTGTTAAAATTATTCCACGTTCAATTCTAAAAGACAACAAACTCGATCAACTGTATAAAATTGCCGTGAAAAGCCTCGAGAATTCAAATACTTGGATCAGCGTCACAAAGGTTTTTTTTGCATGCGAGTTTGGTTTCAAACCCCAAATTATAGATAACGTGAAGTTTCAGCGGATCGCACTTGCGTTTATAATAAACAACGATTTTCCATTGAAACTTATCGACTTATATGCAAAATCGCGATTTCACGATTCGCGTGACACGCGGCGCGAAGGACAATGCTGGACTAAGGTGTATCCCGTGACATGCAGATTGATTAGAGCCGCCAGCCGCTTTGACCATGTTTCGGTATCGGCTGCAAAATGAAACCACCGAGCGAATAGAAACTATAGAAAAAAGGAGACACGCACGAAGGAGTGACGTAAGTGCGGTGATCCACGTGCTCCGACGTTTTTTCAACCTGGGCAATAACTGTTGTATTGTTCAACAGATCGCTATACTGGCGAAAACATGATAAGCCTTTATTTGCTAACGGTACGTTATCTTGGGGGGTTTTTTCGTGAACGATTAAGACGGGCGTTTCGATTCTAAAGCCATCGTTGAATTGATGAATATTTATTATCCAGAAACGATAAAGGGAACTTCCATCAACTTTTCAAACCTGAATCAGTGAGAAGATCACTGATTTTCACTAAAGCAAACGACATTTTATGTAATATTTTAAATTCAGAGAGAAGACTTGTCTTTAACCCGAATAAGTTGGGAAAAAGGCACTGCTCTCTAAATCTGAAACAGTTGAAATTTCACTGTTTGAAATAGTAAGCACAGTTGCTTCCACTTATTCATTCAGCGAAATTGATAGATTCAACCAGTTAAATCTACTGGTTGACAAGCGGAAGACTTGTCTGTTTGAAACAGTCAAATACGACTGGCAACCCGAGAAAATTCACTGTTTCAGATTTAGAGAGTGGTTTGGTTGAAATTTAAGTTTGGGATAATAGTGCATTATGTTACTGTCTTAATCCGAATCAGTAAGAATTTCTTTGATTTGTTCACTGCATGACAAAACTACTGATTTTCCAGTGCTTAACGCTGAAAAATCAACGGCAAGTTACGACTTTACTGAATAAACTAGTGAACTATCCCACTGATTCAAATTGTGAATTCTGGAATTGCTGATTTTCCAGTGATTAACTTTGGATAATCAGCGAAAACTTGCGATCGTACTGGTTGAATTAGTGAAACAGTGGAAATAAATCAAATAACAACTTTCTTACTGCTTATCTGTAAATTTTGTAACAGATTCATTATGTGATTTAGTTTACTGAATAATATGTCATTTTATAGTTCAATAACAAATTACATAATAATTTTGTCCAGAACATTCAGAAACAAAGAGTATCGGAAAATT
Organism: Platygaster orseoliae; assembly: GCA_030522825.1. Taxonomy (NCBI): domain Eukaryota; kingdom Metazoa; phylum Arthropoda; class Insecta; order Hymenoptera; family Platygastridae; genus Platygaster; species Platygaster orseoliae. Next base: position 9,154 of record JAPYZL010194365.1, on the reverse strand, counting down.
CAGTAGAAAGGTTTCGTACACACTGTTTCAATCAATAAATTTTTACTTACACTCATCCTTCGATATTTGTCCCTTCGAAATGGGCCGGTGGAAAAAATTTTTGTTTTCTTTCGCAGGGCGCTCTGTCAGAGAACGTTTTATTTCTAATAGAGTGACTAATTATTGGGCCCGCTCAGGTGGAAAATACAGGGACGTGTCGATTGTGTCGACTGTGAAAACCTGATTCACCTTGGAGCTACTACACAGTCCTAAACAAACATTCGAAAATGGCCAGACAAGACTGACAGAGGGACAAACATTGAAGGATGAGTGTATTTTAACAGCGATATCTCATATTCATTCAGTAAGACCCCACTGATTCTTAGTGAACGGATTTTCACTTTTATAAACAGCGGAATCCCACTGAAAATCAGTGGATTCTCATTTATTCAGATTCAACGAATATTTTCATGATGATCTACTCATAAAACAAAAATGATTTCAGTTCCAGCCAAATTATCACTTTTAACTTATTTCAAACTATAACACTCGTTCATTGTAAATTTCATCAGCCATTGAATTATGATGCGAGAATATATGTATAGTACAACTATTATTCTGAACTCTTTGACGCGTCAACATCAACGTCGTCAAACTTTTATGGAACATGATCAAAAATTCGTATATATTTTAGACGATTTCTTAGTTATTTTATCTACATCTATGAAAAAAAATTTGTTATAGAAAATCCTCAAAGAGTTTATTAATTTTATGCTCTGTGATTGAATAATCTAATGACATTCGTACATCTCTGATAACGATAAAGAGTTTTGTTTTGCGCTCAAGGTTTCAGGAGCATGTACCGATCTTTATACTTTGTAATGATATTTGTAAATTATCACCGATAATGCAAGTAACAATGTTCAGAATTGAAAAAAATTGCGTCAATACAAAGTTCATTGGCTTTACACGCGTCTCGAAATTCAGCACGCGTGGATGAGATAATATGTATGGGGAGTGTTTGGAATTCTATGAACTTGATGTTATTTCTTGAGAATAAACAATAATATACGTCATTTATTCAATTGATAACACGCTCACTTGATTATAACGGTTTTTTTTTTGCATTAATTACGAGAACCAAAAAAAAGATACTACACTCGGGCCTCAGTTCCAGAAGTCTTGATTATGATGATAAGTTTTTCTGAGTTAACGTTTTTTCATTCGAAAACAACAATTAATTTTAACACTACCTTAATCCTTGTTTATTATTTTAGTAAGTTAAAACTTTTTTATATAAAATAATGAAAAAATAATAATAAAATTAAATACCATTTACGCACATAATATGAAACATCACGTTGAGAATATTTTTTTTTTTTTGTAATAAATTGAAGTAAATTTAAGTCATAAAATATAAAGTTAACGTAGAATAAATGATTTGTGTACTTTGAAGGTTTGATTCAAACCTTTTCAGTTTGAGAATGAGGGCAATATAATAAAAAATTTGTCAAAGCTGTCTTTATACAACAACAAAAAATGACTATTTCCTAATTGTTCATAAAAAGCTTTGAGCCTATACTTAAGTTTTTAGCACATATTTTATTTATATTTTTAATTTTGGACATACTTCGTAGTTGTGTACTATGTACTGTAAAAAAAATTCAAGAAAAATATATACGTGGAAAAAAAGAGTTTGCTGTTTCAACACAACTTTGACTGAACGAACTTTTTTTGCAGCAGTAGATTTTTTTTTGCATCAACAAATCTCTTTTGCTATTATTGAGGCACAAAAAAAATAAGCAAATGTTGCGAAAACAATTCTTGGTAAATCTTCAGAAATATTTTTTTTTACTTCTGCATTTTACATAATTCTAGTTAATTTTAAGACCTTTCAAAAATATGATTCTGGTGCGAATGAATGCAAAGAAAAATTCGCATCGTTTTCGAAAACCTTTCAAAAGCATTTCTCAGAATCAAAAAAGTTAGCATTTCGGCTGATTCCCAAAAACATATTTCTAAGCAATTTGCTGTGTCTCAAAATTGCTAATAATTTTATTGTAAAAATACCATAAATTCGTAGAATCGTAAGAAACTAATTAAACTTTGTTTTGTTAATCACGCGAAAAATTGTGGATGATTTTTGAAGGTAGAAACTGTTTTTTGGTGATACCTGGGAATAAACCCAGAATATTTTCGTAAATTATTGAAATGTGACGCGATTTGAGAAAAGATACCTTAGGGTCCAAATCGTTTAGGCCTATTTTCCAATGTCTTTAAGACAGATAATGTGCCTAAGCGATCGGTACCCTAAGGTATCTTTTCTCAAATCGCGTCACAAATAGTTTTTTACGGAATGAAATTTTTTCGTAAACTTTTCCAACGTTGTTTTTTTCAGTTCTTGAACTTCCGTGAATTTTAATGTGAGAATTTTTTGAATAATTATTCTGATATAAAAACAAGGTTGTCATGACCATGCAGAAATAATGAACTTTTCTTCGATATTTGAAGAATTTTAAAATTTTGACAAATCTTTTATATTTAAGTCGATTCTATGAATTTTCCTAGAGTGCAACTTTTTTTAAAAACATACGTTTTTTTTCTTACGTCACAAGCCGTTAACGAAATTTTTTTAAAGGTCGTTGGAACATGGAGAACATCTTCTGCATTTCACCAAGTAACATAATTTTTTAATAGTTCGCTGTTTTTCAAAATTTACAACAATAAAGTTTTAAAAAATGCAAAGAAAATACACAAATCATGATTTATTTTCCAACCCGAGAAATTTTAGACGATTTTTAAAAAGTGGAAAAATGACGTCTGCATCTATAGAAAAATCTACAGAGTTGTCTTTGAATTTTCAGAAATCAGAGAGATTCTCAAAAAAATTCTACTCCATATTTTTCCTTCTTTTTCAAAAGTAAAGTCTTAAATATTGCATACTTATTCAAAAATATGCAAAATAATCAGTGAATCCGTATGTATTCCACAAAATTTTCATTTTGCATTGAATATATTTAAACAATTTTCGTACACTTTGAAAAACTTCTAACAATTTCTAATTCTTCTAATTTCGTATTCCAGTAAGGTAGAAACAAAATCGTACTTTCCCTTCAATTCACGCAAGAAAAAAAAAAGGATTTGTTGTATCAGTAAAAATATAAGCTGTTTCAACATAACTTGACAGAACGAATTTTTTTCGCAGAAGTAGCTTATTTTTTTTGTCTCAACAAATCTTTTATGCTACCATAGCGCAAGTACCATACAACGGAATTCTATACATAATAGTTGTGCTCGGGCAACAAAAATTCGTTCTGTCAAGTTGTGTTGAAACAGCACATCTTTTTGCAGCTACAGTAAATCCTTTTTTTTCCGCGTAAAATCCATTCTATACCCGATTCCAATTTAGTAACTTAAATTTATTATAAATAAATGAAACCACACACAAACTAATTTGGAGTTTTACTGGAAATTTCAAGGACCTTTAACACGTGGCCACGAATGTAATTCTAATTTTATTCCAATCCAGAAAACGGTTAACATTCGTCAATCTCTATCACGCGACTTCGTCGTTGGTAGATAAGCTTAAACTGTTTGGTGACACGCAACCACATACTTTATCTAAATAATCGTGTCTTTTCGACTTTATGGATTTTCCGGTTATATAATAATTGAAAAAAATTCTCCAAAACCATTCCAGATGTGTATATTTTATTGAAATAGCAAACATTCAAAAGGCTCTCAAGACTATTTATTTCATGAACATAAACAAAACACATTATCGAAATATCACTTAGCATATTACTTTCAGTTTTTTACACAAATTTAATTAAAAAATAACTTATTATACTTCTAAAGTAATTGAAATCTGAAGGCCCTGATTTTGGAAAACTTTTTTCAAACTTTATTTCAAGAAAATAAATGTTATTGGACGTAATTACCAGATTTGATTGTGATTCATGAACCAACCACGATCTCGGCCCGGGCAACCAGACATTCATCATAATTTACTTACACGTATATTGTTGAAAAACTTCACTCGCGCATATGAAATACAGAATTGTTAAGCACCACGCGACGGTACAACATATGAACACACTAAATGTGGGAAATCAATGAGTTATTGATGGATCGACTGCTCGATTGAAGAACGAGAGAAAAAATATGTTCTTACCAATTAAATCGAGAGGGGATTTCGGAACGCTGGGCTTCGTCATGCATATAGAAAAATCACGTGCTTCGTTTTGGTATCTGAAAAAATTATGAAAATTACATTGATTTTAATTATTTATTTACATTTACTAATTGTTTACGAAAATTTATTACCAACATATAAAAATAAATAATAGTATATTACATTCTAGGACGATGAAATCATTTTTCACGAGTGTGAGGGTTGTGGTCCGAGGCGAAAACGAGGAACATAATCACGCGAGTGGGAAAATGATTTTACGACCGAGTAATGTACGATATTTTACAGTACGAGTACGGTAATAGCGTTTTCGTACCGTGAAACGGTACAATTATTACTCTATAACTGTACTAGTACAGTAAAATTATAGAAAGTAATAAATATCAATAAATAATAACAAAAATATAACTTTGGATTTTTCGAGAACATGCTCTTTAGGTGGCTACACCAAATTTTCTCGAATTATCATTCGAAATTCTCGTACACCGCGTACTAAAGTGCAAATCGGTTAGTACGCTCGGCATGAGCATTCGGGAAAACGGAATTTCGGAAAAATGGCCGTTCGGGAAACTTGATTCAGGAAAATAACCGGTAATCATCCAGGCTTCAGAAGAATTATAATTACATATAAATAATTAGTTAGGATAATGTAGACAAAATGAATTTAGGAAATTGTTTTAACCCAGAAATTATTTAAAAAACGAAAAAAAACTAGAACCTACGAAAATGTTTAGTATTTAAGAAATTTTTAACTCTGGAGTATCGAATTCTAGAAATTTAAATATAATTCATAAAAATATCAAAAATTATTTGGAAACATAAACAAGCAATTAAGAAATACTAAAAGTATAAGAATTCTATAGAGAAATGTTTTTTGAAAATTCCGGAAAATTCTGAAAAAATACGCAAGATCTATAAAACTTCGAATTCTAAGAAAACGTATAGAACTTTCAATTTTTTTGCGATAGCAATGCAGTTTGAAATTTCTGGATATTCATTCAAATCTTTTAGTTGTCATGAAGTGGAATAAAAACGAACGAAAGTTTCAAGGCTCCTACACTGACATGAGTACACTCCTCGGAAAAATCGGAAAAATCTTATCACGTCAAAAATGGTTAGAATCCTTGGTAGAGATAGCGCTAGTTGTATAATTTCAGAATACATTGTCAAAACTGGGTTACTGTGGGTTACTGACATTTTTTCGGCGAGAGGCAGTTGTTGAATTCAAAACAAAATCTGTCAAAAAATACATTTGCAAAAAAAAAAATGGAAATTTTTCAATGCGAGTAAATAAAACTGCTTTTTAGAATCTATTAGTTATTAAAGAAAATAAAAATATAATGTTAATAGTGTCAACAGTGAAAAAAAAGTGTTGCTTTACTGTTAAAAGTGTTAAGCAGTGTTAAAAAATCAAAATTCAAATTTCATTCTTGTTTATATTTGTAAATTCTTGTAAATACATTAAGTGCAAATAGTTAGGGTTACCAGACATCCGCTTTTTATCAGACATGTCCGCCTTTTTTATCCCTTGTCCGCTTGTCCGCTTTTTTCTCTCAATCAACTATTTTTATATATATTTCCATCTTACACAATCTTTCACGGTTCCAGACTCAACGAGTCAGTAATACTTTTTGATAAATTTTGCAATTTTTGCAATTTTTCTGTTCTTAATTTTACAATTGAATTTATTTTCATTTTTCGATTATTAATGGGGGTGGGTCGTAGTATGTCCGCTTTTTCGACTCGGAGCATCTAGTAACCCTACAAATAATTATAGATAATTGTACATAATGGTGTGTTCAGTTTGTGGATGCGAAACGCCGCTCGAAAAACTTCGGCACCATTTTCGTAAATTAACGATAGGTCACATAAATGGAGAACTCTAACGGACGATCTGCTATTGAAAGGTAAAAAAGTTTTATTTAATTTCTTTGAATTTTTCTGACTTTTTCCTTGTACATTGAAAAATTTTTATTTTCAGGAAAACTAACATAATATAATTATAATAATATACAGGGTGTCCCAAGTAAAGTGTGACAGCCGAAAACCATAGATTCCTTATGAAAATCTCAGACTTTTTTCCCTTTGCCATTTTTTGAAAAACTTAAAATTTAAAAAGTTATTCAAGCCAAAAATTTTAATAAAAAAAGCCCTCTATCGACAAGTGGGGGTCGAATTCACAGACCAAACTTTTCCCAAATTTTCTTCATATTTTTCTGAGTAAAAAAGTCCTGTGCTACTTTTTACAAAACTCAAAATCAAAAAAGATATTCGAGTGCAAAATCTAACACATGTGATCGGTTAAAACTTGTGACTCGAATAATTTTTTTGATTTTGAGTTTTGTAAAAAGTGGCAAAGGACTTTTTTCTTCAGAAAAATATGAAGAAAATTTGGGAAAAGTTTGGTTCGTGAATTCGACCCCCACTTGTCAATAGAGGGCATTTATTATTAAAATTTTTGGGTAAAATAACTTTTTAAATTATGAATTTTTCAAAAAATGGCAAAGGGAAAAAAGTCTTGGATTTCCATAAGGAATCTATAGTTTTCGGCTGTCACACTTTACTTGGGACACCCTGTGTATAGGAATAATATTACATATCACTGAATATCAATTTCCAATAATTACCAATCATAAAAATTTTGGGGATTGTCGATAATTTAATATTAAATTTCGAAAAATGCTAAAATCCTAGAGAATGTCGATAAATTTAGTATATTGTTCAAGATTCTGAATATCGTTTTACATTACCAAACTTTGTCATAATTTTGAAATTATGCAAAATCAATCATATTTTGTTGTACACCTATAGCTGTAATCACTGAAAATGTATATAAACATATATAAATGAAAGAATTAATGCATAAAAAACATCTGTACCTCATTTCAAAGATTATTAACGATTCTACAAAAAAATTGCAAATTTTTAATACAATTCAGAAAATATATATGAATACAGATACTTTATATAGTCAAAAACGCTCAAAATTTTGTTCAATATCGAGAATTGTAACATGTTCGTGAACTTTTGTAGTATACGAAATTCGTTTTTTGTACGAAAATTAGAAATTATTTTCATAATTTAAACAAAAATTTAGGAAGTGTAAAAAGCATTACAAATGAAATGAATGTCCGAAACTTTAAGGATTGTCGATGATTGTAAGGAACTAAAAAAGTTTGTCATTTTGTAAAACATTTATGAATTTTTAATATTTTTTTAATTTGTAAGAGACTCTTTTGTTTTTGTTCTTAGAGATTTTTCGAATATGTTATAAATTTTTATAAAAAAGTTTAATTTTTATAAACTGAAATAGTGAAAAAATGTTGTTTTTAAATATCGAAATTTTGTAGACATAAGATTATGTTTTAAATGTTTTTAATATATGTTAAAATTTTGAAAGATGATTTGCTTAAATTAAATTAAAATCAACAGCAAAAACTGAACAATTTTTTTTTTATAATTAGTAAATAAATAAAAATGAAGTAGTTATAAATAAACCATTCAAAATTTACATTTTGTAATATCACATAAATGAATGTATGACGTGTAAAGTAATATTTATGAAATCAATATAAAAATAAGTGTTGTAAATAAAATCAATAATTTGATGTAACTTTTGTCAAGCATAAAGTAGGTATTAGAACTTAGTGTAATAAATAAAAAAATGCATTATTTGTTTTAGTTGATATTTTTTTATTACAAATATTATACAATATTTATTAAAAATATTTTTAATACAAATATTATTCGACTTTGTGCGAAATATTTTTTTTAATGTTTTTAGAAATTATAAAAATATGTTCTAGATTTTTTCAGTTCTTCCATTTTTACAAATGGAATAAAGGAAAAATATGTTCTATAAAATATCAAAATTAAAAGAAAAAAACTATTTCTTCCATTTTTTTCATATAAGTTTTAATTCATTTGTTTTTGGGTTATTAATGTACATAAAAAAAAAGGTTCGCCTGAATTAAGTTAAGATGAACAAAAACTAAAAAAACATTTTTTTAATTATTAAATAAACAAAAATGAAGAAGTTATCAAAAAATCATTCAAAATTTACATTTTGTATTGTCACTGAAATAAATGTAGAAAGTGTGAAATAATATTCATAAAATCAATATAAAAAAATGTGTTGCAAATAAAATCAATAAATTGATGTACCATTTGTCAGGTAGAACAAATTACACCTTAGTGTATTATGGTAGTACTATCGTGATGGAAATAACAATGCAATTTTTTTCAAACTTAGCAATAACATGGTATATAACAAAAAAAAAAAGGAAAATTTCAAGACATTCTGCTTATCCAAACTCAATCTGTAAATAAACGAAAAATTACATGAACTCTTAAGGAATGTACATCATTTTCTGAAATTTCTATGGGATTTAACAATGTGAAAATTAAAAACAAATTCTATAAAACACATTCATAGGCTATTCGTATCCTCTCGAAATTTCAGAAAAATATACTTATTTGTTCATTAGAAAAGAAATGTTTAATACATAAAGTGGACAAGACATTTGATATATATTGTGAAGTGGATTTGGCAACGTTGCGTGTTAAGTAAACAATAAATATTTTTCAAGGTTTTACTGTCACAATTTTTTGAAAATAAATTTTAAAATTCACCATCAAATAAAAAACGAGACACCATCAAAAATGGGCAAAAGTAAGGTTACCGAAATGTGCAAAAATGTAGATGCATGTAATGTAAATGTATGTATCAATACATCATTTACATGCGACGTTGCCAATAATATGGGCCAACATTTTTCGTGTGAACATAGGTACTAAAAATGTCAGCTGGCGCCTACTTCATGCAATCCGACCGCGGCAGTACTACCTCAAGGTAGTTGTAGCGTTGGCAACTTCAGTACATCATGATAAATTCAGCGCAGCTGCTTTCAGACTGCAACGCGAATAATTCGAGAGATTTGACAACGGATAGATTTTGACAGATGTCAAATTAGTATGATCGAA
>JAPYZL010194353.1:0-22760 GCA_030522825.1 Platygaster orseoliae | reverse complement strand
ATCAACATTAGATTCATTCAGGTAAAAAAATGGCAATTCACAATGTTTTTTTTACACACATTTCTTTTAAGAAATATTCCCATACATTGACATTTATTGTACTAAAGTCTATTCATGCTGGCATGTTTTTATAATGTAGATATCCGTTTTACTTTTAGTTTTGTAGGCTTTTTATGCATGCATTGATTGTAATCCTTTAATTGCTGCAAAATTGCTTCAGTGGGTTCTCTTGATATTTCTGAACTTCTGTACGTCATGAGCTTTGAGTAATTCGATGGACACATTTGGAGCGCGTTTTAATTAAAAATATACGATCAATGCATGCTTGAAGGGTCAATAAAACTCAATATAAAACCGATATCTACATTCTAAGAACATGCCAGATGAATAGACTTTAGTACAATAAATGTAATTGTATGGGAATATTTCTAAAAAGAAATGTGTGTAAAAAAAACATTGTGAATTGCCATTTTTTTACCTGAATGAATCTAATGTTAATTTTATTTATTTTCTGTGAACGCAACACATTTGAAAATATTTAAAAATGTGAAAAGTTAAGACATGCTCATGCATTTTAATAACCATCTCTACAGGATAAAACACATAATTTTTGAATAAAGTAATTTGGTAGATAATGAAACTATTTAAAGTAATACAACCACATGGAAATATTAAAAATGCTTGTGATACATGTCAGTATATAATACCAATCGAAAACACAAATTAAGAAAGGAAAAATCGAAGCATTGTTAAAATTTTTGGTCTTGAGTTCATTTAATTTTTAGTACATTTGAAAGATGATCAAGAAATACTTATAATTTTCAAAAAGTTACTTGTCTTTGAAATTTTATTTAAGAAAATAAATGAAAGAAAAAAAACTGATGCAATCCGACATTTTTGAGGTCAAAAATTTTTGGATTTTTTTCTAAAAATTACAATAGAAAAAAAATTTTTGGAAAAATATCATGTTTCATATTTTTTATTTTTAGGAGGGACCTTTTAACTAAATACAAAAAAAAAATTTCAAAGATCCGTCATTTTTTCGCGAAGTTATCCCATTAAAAAAAAAAAATTAACATGCGCTAATAGCGCAAAATCAAGTATTTAGCCAAATTTTCAAAAATTCCCCACGACGAAAGAACTCAAAATCAAGCAATAAGAAAAAATACGTGTGTGATCGATTTCGATGTAAAAACTGAAAAAATATTTGATGCAAAAAAAAATTTTGACCCTAACTGCCTGGACGATTTCATTTCGAATGACCTCCATGGTATTCCTTCTGCAGGTAAAACAACTGATGAAAACTTGAGAATATGACAGAAACTTATTGAAAGATTTCAAATTAGTTTATTGAAAAAATAATTTATTGACTAGGAAGAAAAATTGTTCGAGAGGGTTTTTTTTTGAAAAAATCTGACCCGATATTATTTTCTTTGAAATTAATGAAATATTAAAAATTATTGGAACATGTTCATTCTTAGATAATCAAATTTTAGAAATCTATTTAGAAATTCTTTATAATTGTCGATCCTTTATATCCAATTTTGAATTTTTTAATGTCAAGTTGGCTCCAAAGTATCAAAAATTATGAGAATTATAAATAATAATGGAGCGTTATTCAACAGCTATAGAAATTCTTATTATCAGAGAACGCTTTAATTTGTATATGAAATAAGGAAATACGAAAAATACTAACAGTAATAAAAATCACAAAAATTGAGTTATATTATATCCATTATATCTCCACTGCAGGTAAGAAAACTGGTGAAAACTTAAGAATATGACAGAAACCTATTACAGACTTAAAAATTATTATATTGAAGTAATCATCAATTGACTAAGGAGAAAAAATGTTCGAGAGGGTTTTTTCTTAATCTTACCTGATACTATTTTTATAAGAATTTATGAAATATTACAAATTTTTAGAATGCTTTGATTCCTGGGGCATCGAATTTCAGTAATTTATATAGAAATTCTTTATAATTCTCGATCCTACGTAGCCAATTTTTAATTTTTTCTGTTTTTCTGAAACAGAAAAATGGTTTTTTCATTTAAAGTTAGCTCCAAAGTATCAAAAATTATGAGAATTATCAATAATAATGGAGCATTATTCAACAACTATAGAAATTCTTAGTATCAGAAAATGCTTTAATTTGTATACATAATAAGGAAATATGAAAAATACTAAGAATATTAGAAGAAGACAAGATTTTAACATCAGTGATTTAAAAATCACAATTGAGTTCCATTATATCTGTTGTACATTTCCCCTGCAGGTAAGAAAACTTGCGAAAACTTCAGATTTATTTGAATTATTTGAATATTACAGAAACCTATTAAACGCTTAAAAATTAATATATTGAAAACATAATCAATTGGCTATGAAGAAAAACGTTCAGGAGGGATTTTTTGAAAAAATCTGTCTGGATATTATTTTCTTTAGAATTTATGAAATATAAAATTTTTTAGAACTCTTTGATTCCTGGAACATCGAATTTCAGAAAGCTATAATATAGCTTTCTAATATATTATAGAAATTCTTATTGTTAGTATCAGAAAACCCTTGAAGTTGTATAAATCATGAGGCAACATGAAAAATACTAACAGTTTTAGAAAAAGACAAGATTTTTACTTCAGTGACTTTAAAATCACGAAAATCGAGTTTTATTATATTGGATACGTATATGAAAAACGTTCGTTCCTGGACTACAAAATTTTTATAAATTTGAAACTCAGAAATTTGTGGAAGTGAAAAATCCCAATAGACATATATTTTTGAAATATTGTAGGAATTTCTGAAATTTACGTATTTCATGTTACTCATACAATTTTGTAGTATTTTTTGTCGTTTTAATTGATTTCTTGTATTTCTACGATTCACTCTACAGATTTCTAGAATTTGATGCTTGAGAATTATAATTTTCATAGATTTACAGAATTTTCAAAGATGTCTGGACAAAATATAAATATACGTAGATTTTGAGTATCTTATAGATTTTGTAGTTTTGTAAAGTATTTTTATGGACTTCTGGTGTTTATATAAATTTTTATGTATCTTTTTTTAGAATTCGATGGTCAAGAGTTGCAAGTTTAATTTTAATTGAGTTTAAATTTAAGTTTAATTTATTTGTAGATTGCTATATAGATTTCTAGAACTCTAATTTAAATAGATTTCCAGTGTTTTCAAAGATGTCTGGGAAAATAAGATCTACGTAAGTTTCGTATATATTTTCGTACTTTTTAAATTGCTTATCTGATTTTGTACCGTTTTATAGTATTCTTGTAGATTTAAAGTATTTATATTGATTTTAATATTATACGTTTTTTTAGAATTCGACGGTCTAGAATTCTCAGTTTTAAAGATCGTACATATTTGCTCAGATTTTTCAAAAAACGGTTCTTTATAGAATTCTAATACTTCTATTAGTATTTCTTCAGTTTTATAAATTCAACTGTTATAAAAAAAAACTTCAAATATTAGGAAAGTTTTTAAATTGGAACAAAATTGTTGGAAAACTCAAAATTTTCATTACTGATTTTAATTTCAAAATGTAAAATCATTTCCAATGTTAAAATATACTTCAGATCAAAACTTAGAATTTTTAATTACCTCTTGCAGATCACTTTGCGAAAGTGCTAAAGCTGGCTGCGAGGGCCTTATGAACAACTTTGGGTTTCACTGGCCGGAAGCTTTGGACTGTACGAAACTTCCTGCTTATGGGGAAAAGCTCTGCGTGGGAAACAACGAGACAACCCCCGCGAAACCGATCACCAGAGCGGAGCCACCACCAAGAATGCCTATCGCCGAATTTCAACCACCATACAACAACTTCAAGACTTATGGGAATAGCTTTATGCTTGGTGCGCGGGACTTCGGTTTTGTCTGTCCTGTGCAGTTCAAAGTTCCCCACAATTTAGGGTACTCCTTGAAAGTAGGAGACAAAGTGGAGCACAACTGCGGTGCCCCGTGCGATGGCATGTTTTTTTCAGAGAGAGAACGAAGGTTTTCCAGGGTCTGGATCGGTACTTGGGCATCCATATGCGCTGTTTCTTGTTTTTTCACCTTTTTGACCTTTTTGATCGACACAGACAGATTTAGGTAAATTCAAGTTCTACTTTTTTGACTGTTTATTGCAATTTTTTAGTTTTGATGTTGAATTTTTTTTTTTTTTATTTTTAATGTCCAGATATCCGGAGAGACCGATAATATTTCTCTCGGTTTGCTATATGATGGTGGCCTTAGTTTACGTTGTTGGCTGGGCTGCAGGACATTCCATATCCTGTCGTGAGCCTTTTTCTCCACCCTTGGACATTAGGATTCAAATGGCGTCGATCATAACGCAAGGCACTACCCACGAACTCTGCACCATTCTTTTCATGTTCCTGTACTTCTTCGGGATGGCCTCCAGCATATGGTGGGTCATCTTGACCCTCACTTGGTTCCTTGCGGCGGGACTGAAATGGGGACATGAAGCTATCGAAGCACACTCGCAATATTTTCATCTCGCTGCGTGGGCTGCTCCGGCTCTAAAAACTGTCACCATTCTTGCCATGGGAAAAGTTGAAGGTATGTTGGAGATATTCGATGGTTTTCTTTGGGAAATAATTATGTAAGTTATGGAAGAACACAGGTAGAAAAAATGTTCAAGAGGGGTTTTCTGAAAAATTATTATTTTTTTTTTAAATCCATCTAATATTAAACATCTTTAGGACACTTTGATTTTTAAAGTATCAACGCAGAAAGCTATATAGAAATTTATATCAGCAAATCCTTCAAGTTGTAGAAATGATAAGGAAATATGGAAAATTCTGAAAATATTAGAAAAAGACAAAATTCTAAGTAACTTAAAAATAACAAGAATCGAGTTCAATTATATTGAATGTGTGTATGAAAAATGTTAGATTCCGGACTCCGGAATTTGTACAACTTTCAAACTCCGAAATTCGCGAAATTAAAAAATCTTGTGATTGAAACAAGATGGTCAAAGATTAAAAATTATAAAATCCCCAAAGAAATGTGTTTTTTAAGAGTTTCAGGAATTTATAAAATTTCTATATTATATGCTTTTTATACAATTTTTTTGTAGTTTTATAGATTCATTGGAATTCTATGATTCACTTTACAGATTTATAGAACTCGATGCTAAAGTATTGAAATTTACAATGATTTTGAGTTTTTAGTATTTTTATAGATTTATAATTTATTTGTAGATTGCTATATTGATTTATAGAACTCAGTGTTTTAGAATTATAATTTTAATAGATTTCTAGTATTCTTAAAAATGTCTGGGAAAATTAGATGTACACACACTTTGTATATTTTCGTACTTTTTGAAGTGTTTATCAAATTTTGTAGCGTTTTATAATATCCTTATGCATTTCTAGTATTCCTATAGAATTTCATATATGTTTTTTTATAATTCTAATTTTTATAGGTCGTACGTATTTGTTCAGATTTGTCTTAAAACAGTTTTCAATGGAATCCTAATACTTTTAGTATTTCTTCAGGTTGTTTATGATTTGAAATACTTTTTGGTTTTTCTATGAATTTTTGTCTAAATTTCTATAATTCGAAGCTTCAAAGTTTAAAATTTTTTAGATTTTCAACATTCTCGTGCGTTACAGTTGTTTTTTTATTGATCACTGGAGCAAGAAAATTTCTCAAATTTCTTTTTTCTACTTTATCCTAGTTGAACATTTATAATAATTATAATTCTTCTGAAGCCAGAATTGCTTTTAATTTTGATTTAAAAAAAAATTAAGTTCATTCTTGATAATTTTCACATATTTTCATTATTTTTTATTTTTATTTTTATCGATTATTGCATTTTCAAAAATCCTTAATATGAAGTCAACGCATTATTTTGTTATTCTTTGTATTTTCATTGGATTTTTATGTTGAATATTCCTGTTTTTTTTTTATTTTTACATGAAATAATAATTCATTTTACCCTTACTTATAGAGAGGTTTTAATCCTTGAAATTCCCCTTTGCCCACGCACCTAAAATTTTGTAATAATTGGGACATTGTTCAGTTTTATACGTTACACTATACTGAGCATGTGAAAAAGTATTTTCTTTTTTCTTATTCGATTCAAATATCTTTTTATTGACATCTAATGTGAATTTTCTTACATCACTGTAAGTTTTTATGAATCACTATGATCTTTTGCAAATTACTAAAGGTTTTATCTTAAAAATCTAAGTTTCTCTAAGAAATTGAAAATTCACTGCAATAAACTTTTCTGATTTCTGATGATCGACTCATTAATTCTTGAAGTATCTGAATGTGCCTGAAATTCCAAACGTTTAAAACAAAACGAAAACAAAAAAATAGTTCACATTATTTTTCATAGTTAAAACAGTAAATCATTGTTAATCGATATTTAACAAATACTATCTAACGTTACTATTTTTCACTTTAACCTTGAGTAGAAATGGAAAAACAATGTTTTCGTCGTTTTCGTTTATTTCTCAAACTTTGGAACTTCAGGCACATGATGTCTCTAAAGTTCCAAACGCTTAAAAATAAACGAAAAAATGAAAAAAATTTCTCTTTAATCCATAGTTAATAAATTAATTTATAATTATTAATATTTAACGAATATTATTTAATGTGCATCATTATTTTTATTTTAATTATGGTGCAAATGAAAAATCATTTTTTTTTCGTTTTCGTTTCTTTCACAAACGATTGAAACTTCAAATACATGGCACATGTATCTGAATCATATTTAAAATTTCTAAAAATCTTAGAAATTCTAGATGTAAGTTACCATACAATGGTTTCACATTTTGTAAATCCATTGTTCTAGGCGACGTTCTTTCCGGAGTATGCTATGTCGGTCTCTGGAACGCCGAAGCTCTCCGCGGTTTTATTCTGGCGCCTCTCTGCGTGTACTTCGTTCTTGGAAGCGTCTTCCTGTTGGCCGGCTTCGTATCGCTCTTCCGCATCCGCACGGTCATGAAACATGACGGAACGAAAACCGATAAGCTGGAGAAGCTGATGATAAGGATAGGTATATTCTCAGTTTTATACACGGTACCGGCTCTACTAGTCATCGGTTGCCTTTTTTACGAGCAAGCCTATTTCGACCAGTGGATGCTCACTTGGAATCTCGAAATGTGCTCGCGACCTGGGCCGCAGTCTCTGTATTCTATTCCTTGCCCAGTCGGCGATCGAACAAAGAACATAGGCATGAAGCCAGGTTTCGAGGTTTTCATGATCAAATATTTGATGACTATGATTGTAGGTATAACGAGTAGTTTTTGGGTTTGGTCGAGTAAGACCCTTACAACTTGGAAGCAATTCTTCAATCATTTGCGGGGCCATCGAGCCGAGGTTTATGTTTGAATTTGGATTGCTAAGAAACAGTTTCATGGCGATAGTTGTGGTACAAGACGTTATAAATCGAAAGCTTTGGAAAGTATTTTGATACTTTATTGAGTAACCGGTGTTTTTGACGGGAAAGTTGAGCCCGGTATCAAAGATGTAATAAAAGATCTGAATAATTTAGGGATATTTTTTTTATTTTAATACAATATTTATTGATAGATAAGGCTTTTTATTTTGTGGGTAAAATGACTTATATTATAGTTCCTATATAAAACTGTTTACTTTGCAAATCTTTGGTTTTGGCATGCAACATTCAACATCCTCAACGTTAGGATTTGATTATTGGAATATGAATTCAGTAGGGGTGTGTGGAATCACAACTTTTCGGGATTTTCCGAATTTTCAGGTTTTCCCGAATTTTATAGCATTCCTGAAATTTTAGAGCTTGCCAAATTCTTGTGATTCCTAAATTTTTCGGGAGTTTTTTCTCCAAAAATCTATAAATTTTTGAAAATCCTGATCCTCATTTTATCTCAAAGTTTTTTCATTAAAAAAAATTAAGATTTACATTTTATTTCTGTCTAATTGTCAATTTCACAAATATTACGAAAAAATCTCTTAATTACTATCAATGTACGAATACAAGTATTTTTTTATGTCTTTTGAAATTTCAATTACATCGTAAATATCAAACAAAATAAAGAAATTGGATTTTATATGTTATTCTTATCCATTTAGAAGAAACTCCCAAATCCAAGTAAATTCTATGACTTATTTACATGAGTTGATCCAAAATTTCCTATGTTTCTCATTTTGTCTTGAAGTTTTTTCATTCAAAAAAATTAAGATTCACAAGATTGTTACATTTTATTTCTGTCAAGTTATCAGTTTCACAAATATTTCGAAAAAATCTCTTAATTACTATCAAAATATCGAATTATCAATTGTATTTATTAAGCAGCATGTATTTTCTAGGCGAATACTTGTATTTTTTATGTCTTTTGAAATTTCAGTTACATCTTAACAAAATATTTAACGGAATAAATAAATTGAATTTTATGTGTCATTCTTACCCATTTAAAAAAAAAATACCAAACGCAAGTAAATTATATGATTAATTTACCATACATGAGTTGATCCGAAATTTTCTATATTTCACATTTTATCCTAAAGTTTTTTCATTCAAAAAAATTAAGATTTACAAGATTGTTACATTTTATTTCTGTCGAATAATCATTTCCACAAATATTTCGAAAAAATCTCTGAATTACTATCAAGTTGTATTTATTTAGCATGTATTTTCCAGGCGACAACTCGAATTTTAATATTATTTATAATTTATATAAATTTTAAGCACTACACATTTTCAACGACACTAATATATATAAACTTTAGTTTTCAGAGTAAACGATATTACTCTGAGGTTCCAGAATTTAGAATTAATCAGCAATTATCGATTCTCGACTTTTTGTACTCTAAAATTCAAAAATTTCTATAGTTGAGGAGTTATCGGAATTATTAGATTTTTCGAAAATTTCGAGGTTTCCTGAATTTTGCAAAGATTCTCAGGAACTTTCAGGATTTCCCAACCCGTGAAATTCTTTATCCCGCACACCCTTGGAATTCAGCAACTTTTAATACGATAAATGATGATTTTTCATCGACCAAACTTTCAGTGAAAATTTTGAGTTACATTTTACATTGGATTCCAGAGTTTGAATAATATGTGATGTCATGATATTTTGTTATATGTTGAAAATCTATGAATTATAGAATTCGAAAGTATAAATCTCCGAAAACGAAAATAAATTCTTTGAAATGAATAAATTTTTTGCAAAGCATGAAACTGTTTCTTCAGCGAAATGAATCGTACACTTTTATGTATAATTCAATTATATAAAAAAAGGTGTAAGATTCGTTACCGTTGGGTGTATATTTCTGAAAGGTGAGACATTTATGTCGCACACTATCGCAACATCCGTCCGTTCACGATACTGCCATTCGAATCTCGTTTCACCGGGTGAAAAACGCAAAAAATTGTCCCTATGACTGCAAATTTTTCTTTGTAAATACCATATATTTTGCACATGGTACAAACTATGTTTTTTATTGCAGTGGGTTTTGAAGACATTTTTCGTTTGCAAAGCGGGTAGAAAAGTAGTCTTTTAAGTCCTCTGTGATGAAAAAGTATTTTGATACTTACTAGTAAATTTATTCCTGAATACTGACATTTAAAAAATCAAGCAAATATCGAAAATGTAATGAACGAAGATCTGATAGTTTTAGAAAAATATTTTGACATCTCAAAAGTATTTATTTTCACCTTTGAATCTCTAATATGACAACGATGTTGCAACAAAATGCCTAGAAAATATACAAGTTTTTTTTTACCAATTTGAAAATTTTGTAGCAAAAATATTATTGTCAATTTATATTGTCGTGACACGAGACTTTTTTTTCCTGTAATTTCAAGCAACTTGTGTACGAACGATTGATATCATTCCTTTTTTTATCATGTCACAAGTACATAAATGAAAAATTTTTTCAATAAATTTTAAGATATACGTACCTGCGCAGTTAAGTATAGACACGTGGAAATACTTTGCTCAAATTTTTATGTGCAAAAACCACATATAAAGTTAAAGTCTTTGTTTAAGATTGTTTTGATCCACCGTTGAAAATTTTTTACTCAATTTTTCGTGGAAGAGAGAAGTTTGATTTTTTTTTCATTTTGGAAACAACTAATGCAACAGTTTCTCAAATTTCTGATCCAAAATTTCAGGAAATTCAAACCCACATTTTGAAAAATATCTATTTTCACTTATATTTTAAATTTTTAAAACAATTTTTTATTTTAAAAACAGAGCCCTTAGTTATGGAATTCGTAGAATTTGTGTCTCAAAATATAAATAAGCCAAAAGTTAGAATAAGTGATATAGTGATCGGCCTATTATATTATATACAATTAATAATTGATGAATTATAAGCGGATGTCAAATTTCCTTAACTTTTTACCGGTGTTTCATTTCGTGTGATAACCTAGTGATTTTTATTTTTTATTTTTATTTAGGTGGTCACCATTTTTAAAGAAAATTATCATCGTAAACGAAGAATAAAGAAAAGCCTGAAAATGTAGTCATCAACTGAAATTCAAAAATACAAATTACCTGAAAAGTTAAAAAAAAAAAATGTGTTCGAAAAAAAAGGTTGAACAAAAAAAATTTCTCACAAGACAAATTTTTTAATAAATTTTATACAGAAAAAAAGTTGTAAAAAAAGAATTTTTTTTAAAGAATTTTTACGGGAAATAAAATATTACCAGGAAAACTGTTCTAATAAAAAATTTTATAAGAATTAAAATCACTAGGGTACTTGATGTTGAAAAATAATAGTTAAGAACAATTACCAAATTTCAAAAAACAGCGATTGGCCATAGCCATCAATTATTTCTAAGATATTTTCAGAAAATTTTGTTTTTCTCAACTATTTTATTGATTTCGAAATTTTTTCGCCAAATGATCAAATTATTGGTCACCAAACATTGTCAAAATATGTAATAACGAAATTTCGATACTCAAATACTAATTTTCAATTCCATAAATAACTTTTGATTTGCACCATTTTTATGGTTTTCAACTAACTTCATTAAAATTCATAATTAAATTTCGTAAATTGAATATTGAATATTTTCGAAAGGTTGAAACTGGTGGCCAATTTATATCATGTAGCCAAAAACACGTAAAATATTTGATTTTTGCATAAGGTGCATTCAAATTAAATTAAAACAGTCGTTTTTAAAATAGTGTGTAATCGACTGAAAAGCAACTCTCGATGCCCAACTAATTACAAAATCGTAATTAGTGGACAAGCCTTTATTTCATGTTCCTAAAATAATGTATTGTTTATTTGGAGCTTGAGCAAAAAATTAGGTAGCAACCAATTCGGTACAATATTGTGCCAATACTAATTGAAGTACCTTTTTGTTGTATTTATTTGAATAATGTTCGTTTTGAATCTCATTTTCTTTATCGGAAGAGCAATAATTTACATATTTTTAATCAAAAGAAACGAATCTCGACATTTGCAAAAAATATTTGTAATACGTGCAATACTCATGGTTTGATAGTTATAGAAGTCTGAATTATTGCATTATTTTCTATTAAAAACGTAGAACGTTTGTAAAAAATCATGCTCTGATTTTATACTTGAAAATACCTGAAAACTGTAAATTACTTGCCATTTCGACACTGCTTCTAATGAATAATTCGTTGACTGAAAGTTTTTGATTTTTAATTAGGAAATTTTGTATGTATTTTTAACCTTAATTTTATTGTTTAAGAAATCTTCCTTGAAATGTAAGATTCTGGATATCACTATGTCAAGTCAATTGAAACATTGTACATACAATTTAATTCAACTTTCATGTGTATTATAATGTATTTTTTTAATAATCGCTTGTACATAAACATTTTCATTATAATTAAGCGCTGTCAGGTAATGTTTTCTCACAAAATGTGGATGAGTTTTTTTATAATTTTCAAAACTGGTTTTTGAAAACTTGTGTTATGTTTTATCTGAATTTCAGACACTTGACGAATTCGCGTGATTACAAAATTTTTCAATTTATTTAAAAGCCTACAAATTATGAATAATGTATAATATTTTGATAATTATTAGAATAAAATTATGTTTGAAAATTCTGAATTTTATTTTTATAATTAATTATTTGCTGAGCATTTTGCAACAATAAAAATAAGTAGACGTTTTTCTTCAGTCAAAATAACGCCTTAATTTCTATGAAAAGGTATAAAGACAAATAAAAACATCGTCAGAAAACGCCCAAAACTCCTTTTTAAAGAACTTAATTTAGTGAGAAAATCAATGATCTGGCAATAATGCATCGTATCAATGTATGTCATCGCACTAAGTGCCGTTAAACCACCATCGGTTGTTTAATTTGTAATCATGCAATTATTAATTACTACTTTTCAACATTTCGCTCCTGAAAACAACCAATGGAGGTTTAGCAAACAAACGCAAAGTTAGGTAGTAAGTTAAGGTTGTTGATATTTTATCGATATTTTTTAAATGACATTTTTTCACTTTTCATTTATTTAACGATAAATATCGATATTTTAAAAAATATCAACAACCCTATAGTAAGTCCAATTCACAAATTTGTAAGTTACGATAATCACTGTACTTTGATGGAGTCGTTGCAAAAATGTGTTGTGTCGGAAGAATGAAAGTTTTACATGAATCTCATACTCATTTTGTATATTTTACGGCGATTTAGTTTAGTTGTGAGAGCGAAAACCATGACCTGTATATTGAAATATTATTGCTCATTCGCTTTGGTTAAGTTTACGCTTATGCATTATATATTATTGCTAGTTGCTATTATAGTTTTGTGAAACTCAATCATGACTGCAATTTTTGATTATTGCATAATTATTTTTAGGTATTCTAGATATTGTTAGTGACTGATCTTTACAGCGATTATCAATTTTGCTTGTTCTTTGCTCAAAACTCGAATGCGTGTTTGTGTTGCGATGTGTAAAAGAGTGTTGTAAAAGCTTATCATGCTACACAAAACGAAGACGATTATATTTTCTTTATATTGGGTAAAATAAAAAGACAAAAAATTGAGATTGTGGTGTTTATTATCCCGCGGGCAATTATTTATTCTGCACATATAATAGTAACAAAAATATTTTTTTTTGTATTTATTCCAATTGTGTTCATTTTGAATTTTATTCTGTACATCAGGAGGGCAATAATTTACATATTTTGACATTTCGAATGAAATATTTATGAACACTTTGGAACTTATGGTTCAAAAATTATATAAATCAGAGTTTTTTTCTGAAACATAGGAAAAGTATAAAAACCAAGCACTAATTTTACTTTAAAGTACTTACACTCATAATTTGTTGAATGAAAGACAAGTTTTTCATGTTTAACAAGTCTATTTAAGTATTGTGCAGAAAACTTTTAAAAACATTTAACAAAACTTACTTTTCCCAAATGTTCCCCATTTTGATTATTCAGTATAAAATTATATTGTTAATTATCACTTTTTAATGGTTACTGTTGGAATCGGATGTTTAAGAATCCCGAGAATGCGTAAACGCTTGACTAAAATTGGCGCTGACGCTACAGTAATAGATAATCTTACTGGCGCAAAAAGCTTATGAATTGTGTAAGCTATTAAAAAATTCGACGAATTGGCGATTGTGTCGTTGAACTTGGAGAGCGCATTTTCTCCTGGTAGAATAAACTTGATCATGGGTGTCAAATCTAAACCACTGAAAAATTGCAGAAAATGTACTGTGTTAGAATCGATAATATATTAGATAAAAGAATGTCTGAGAGTTTTAATAAACAATTTTTCGACAATTTGGATCCAGTATTTGTGATTCAAGCTTTTGTGAATTTTTTTTAAAGCAATACTATTATTATTTCACGAAACATAGACAAAAGTTATGATGATAAAAACAACAATACTGAATCATAAAAATGAGTGAAAATCGAATTAGGTTTAGAATTTTTAGTTTTTCTTAATCAAAATAACAATTATTCTAACATGAAAGAACTTTTTTTTTTTAACTAAATTATAAGACAATGTACAGCCAAACATTTCCTAAAAGAAAGCGTAGGGTTTTTTTTTTTCAAACAGTTATTAATGAAAAAAGACTAAAATCTACGAAAATTCTAAGAATTTAAGAAACTTTGAAATTCGGAAGTGAAGTTGTAAAAAATTTATACAGGAATCCATAAAAATACTAGAAAATCTTTCAAGTCGTACAATTTTTGAAAAATACTAAAAGTTATAGAATCTTGTGAAACAATTGCGTTTTATGAAAGTCTGCACAAATGGCTATAATATTATATAAAAATACTAGAAAACGATAAAAAATCTTATAAATGCTGAGAAAATAATAAAATGTAAGGGATACAAAAAATTCTCAAAATTAATGTAGACATAATTATCCCTGAAATCTATGAAATTATCAAAAATCTATCGATATTTGCATTTTAGAGCATCGAATTTCAAGAATCGATGTATAAAAATCTACGAAAATTCTGGAAATCTCAAAAAATGTAAGAAATACTAGAAATCTTTTCATATTCAAAAACTATACGAAGAAAATTTTCTCAACAATAATATTTCTTGAAAAATAGACGAAAGCGATGATGATAATAGTAATTTATAGAAATAACAATAATTAACCAAAAAATCAGTGAAATTTCAAGTCCAGAATTTTCAGTTTTTATAAATCAAAATAACTATTACTCTAACTGGAGAAGAATTTTTTCTCAAATAAAATTATCATGAATTTTTTATTATACAATAGTTTTCACAATGCCTGGCTGGACGAAACGAAGGGTTGCAGCCCGAGGCGAAGCCGAGGGATGTAATCGTTTCGTCCAAAAAGGCATTGTTAAAACTCGCGATAAGATATTTTATTTGTAGTTTTCGAATAATTCACGTCCGAATATCCGATTATTCAAAAATTTCAAATAAAAAAATATAGCTACGAAAATGATGAGTAATAAATAATACAGTGAACAAGTAGTTTTTAATACGAATATATATTTAAATATTTGAAATCTGTGTAGTATGATTTTCTCAAAAATCTTAAAAGTTACATAATTTTGATTTCTAAGGCATCGAATCCTCAAGGAAATATGTATATATTATTTCGAAAAACTCCCCCTGAAAATTTTTTCTGCCTACGCCTCTAACTAATGATGTAGAGTCTTCGTATGAGTGTTTTCGTTAAAAAGACGGGTTTTGTGAACTTTTATGACCATACATATTAGGGTGGTCCTTATTTGGGCAAAGTTGGAAAATGTTACGGGACTGGCCGGAAAATTAATCAAGATATTAAAAAAAAATTTTTCCCAAAATTTGAGCCAATTTGGACTGTATTAACACGTGCCTCTAGAGCACTGAAATTTTAAATGGGAAATACATGTATTTTATCATCCAAAATAAGAAAGATTTTTTATAGCCTTCATGAATTAGTTTTAAAAATTGAACCTTTGCTTTTATTGTTGTACATAATATCAGATTTTAACCGTAATTTTTCTAGACGAATCTGAAAATTCTTTCCATCATCATATTCCATCATATTCCATCATATTTCATCATATTCACTCGGCTTGAAAGAAGGGAAAGAATTTTCGAAATTGTCTAGAAAGATTACAGTTAAAATCTGATATCATGTACAACAACAAAAGCAAAGGTTCAATTTTTCAAACCATTTTATGCGGGCTATAAAAATTTTTTCCTGTTTTTAATGATAAATTACATGTATTTCCCATTTAAAAAATCACTGTTCTAGAGGCACGTGTTAATATAGTCCGAATTGGCTCAAATTTTGAGAAAAATTTATTTTTAATACCCCTTGATTAATTTTCCGGCCGGTCCCGTATCATTTTCCAACTTTGCCCAAATAAGGACCACATGAACACATATTTTAAAAAACTAGTAACAATGTTCAATAGTTCATAAATTTGTATTAAATATAATAAGAAAAAAATTATTGAGATTTAGGACCGAAAAATAGACACTTTCAAATACTTAGATTGGTATTGAATCGTTTATTTCTGCTATAGGTAAAATTTTGAAAAACTTGATTTAAAAGTCAGAAAACTGAAACTTAGGTTTGAACAAAACTGTTGTAAATTAATTGCTTTGAGGTCTCAAGTCCTTTTTGTCTCTTTTTTTCCCTTCTGTTGGGAATTTTCCAGAAATCTAATGTTTTAATTTCTTTCATTCTGAATTTTTCTGTTCTGAAAAAGTTCAACTGAGACTTTTGAATGAAGCTGATTTTTTGAAAATTCTCCAAAATAAGAATATTGATTTCTCTACTTTTTGAATTTTCATTTATAAAATTTCAAAATGGGAGTTATTGAAATTGCAGTTTATCAAGTTTTATGAAAATTTTACAGTTCTTAAATTTTCTAACTTCACATATTTTAAAATACACCAAAAACACTCAAATTTCTAAATTTTAGATCAAAATTTAAACAAATGTCACAAAACTTTCGAAAACAATCCTGAATAGCATCGTAAAAAAATGTTTATCTGAAATAGTTTAACTGAGATTTTTGAATGAAGCTGATTTTTCAAAATTTTTTCAAAATAAGCATTTTGATTTCTCTACTTTTTGAATGTTCATTCACAAAATTTCAAAATGGGAATTATCGAAAATGCAGATTTTCAAGTTTTATGAAAATTTTGCAGTTCTTAAATTTTCTTATTTTCCTTATCACAAAATACACCAAAAACACTCAAATTTCTAGGCTTTGGATCAAAATTTAAAAAAATGTCCCAAAACTCTCAAAAACAATCATGAATACCATCGTAACAAAATGTTTATCTGAAATAGTTCAACTGAGATTTTTGAATGAATCTAATTTTTCGAAATTTCTCGAAAATCAGCATTTTGATTTCTCTACTTTTTGAATGTTCATTTACAAAACTTTAAAATAAGATTTATTGAAACGGCAGATTTTCAAGTTTTATGAAAATTTTACAGTTCTTACATTTTCTAACTTTACATATTTTAAAATACATCAAAAACACCAAAATTTCTAAACTTTAGATCAAAATTTAAAAAATATCACAAAAGTCTCAAA
The DNA here is from genome assembly GCA_030522825.1 of Platygaster orseoliae. Taxonomy (NCBI): domain Eukaryota; kingdom Metazoa; phylum Arthropoda; class Insecta; order Hymenoptera; family Platygastridae; genus Platygaster; species Platygaster orseoliae. The sequence goes on along the minus strand of JAPYZL010194353.1, from coordinate 5,773 downwards.
ACAATCGTGAATAGCATTGTAAAAAAATGTTTATCTGAAATAGTTCAACTAAGACCATTGAATGAATATGATTTTTCAAAATTTCTCCAAAATAGCCATTTTGATTTCTCTACTTTTCGAATTTTCATTTACAAAATTTCAAAATGGGATTTATCGAAATTGTAGATTTTCAAGTTTTATGAAAATTTTGCAGTTCTTAAATTTTCTAATTTTTCATATCACAAAATGCACCAAATACACTCAAATTTTTAAACTTTAGATCAAAATTTAAAAAAATATCACAAAACTCTCAAAAACGATCATGTATACCATCGTAACAAAATGTTTATCTGAAATAGTTCAACTGAGATTTTTGAATAAATCTAATTTTTCGAAATTTCTCCAAAATCAGCATTTTGATTTCTCTACTTTTTGAATGTTCATTCACAAAATTTAAAAATGAGATTTATTGAAAAGGCAGACTTTCAAGTTTTATGAAAATTTTTCAGTTCTTAAATTTTCTAATTTTTCATATCACAAAATACACCAAATACACTCAAATTTCTAAACTTTAGATCAAAATTTAAAAAAATGTCACAAAACCCTAAAAAAAAATCCTGAATAGCATCGTAAAAAAATGTTTAGACTACCAGACATTCTGTTATAAAAAAATATGTATGCAATTACTATGACACAGCCGAGTAGAAAATTCCGAGTGACATCAAAGATATTGCAATATGAAAAGCAATCACAGTTTTTCCATAATCTTTGATAATTATTTTGAGCCTTTCCTTTTTCGTAAGTCCTACATTGCCTCCTCTTTTAATTTCTGATTCCACAAATTTTTTGACTTGTTGTGGACTTAGTTGTGGTTGTTTTTCCCCAGAATCAGTGGAATAATTAAGTACTTGAGCAGAGCAGATTTTTAAGCATCCTGAAGAAAAATAGAAACAAAATACAAACTTTCTATCGAATGTAAATAATATCGAAATTACCTTCTTTGAATAAACTCCTAGTCAAATTTCTATTTCCCGATCGTAGCAATGAAAGTGACATTATAGAATTGATTGACAACGTATAATTTACATGGAAAACCTTGGAAAAACTAAGATATTCCTAATAGTTCGTTCGTAGATAAAATTTTGTTGTATTTTTGGGATTAGCTGATTGTAAACAGCTGTTTTTCTCTCTCTCTCTGCACACACACACGCACACGCACGTATGCTCCAAAGAATTATTTCAAATAATTTAAAAATATATATGTGTAAGCTCAGAACTTGAAACTCAAAAATAGGCTAATAGATTTTTTTTAATGGTCCACAGTGATCTAGGATAAAATATGGAATTACTATTAATTCTAATAAAATTTATTTTCATTATCAATACATTTATTATTATAACATATACCAATAATTGTACATTTTTAAAGATTTTTTTGCTATGGCAATTTTTTTTTTAGGGGAAAAAATTAGCTTTCATATTTTTTCAATCAATTTATTTCGACTATTCTCGCTGAGTGTGTTACAGTATAAATTTAATCAAATTTTTTTCATTGCATAGTCCACTACATTTAATTATCTTTGGAAAGGGTAATAATCCAGTCCATGATTAAACTTCCAATGGTATTTGGTCTCTTTTTTGTCTTGTTCTTCTGCCAATCGTACCATTTCCTGCACACTTTTTCTGAAAAGAAAAAAGTTCCTAGATAAATACGTTCCAATGTTTTTGTAAATTGAAGTTTAATATTTGAATTGACATATAAAGAGATTAAGCAAGTTTTGACTTTATATAATTATTATGTGAATTATTTATATTTGATTTTATTATAAAGTATTCATTTGAACAAGATTTGAAAATTCCATCTAGCATTTTTCATAAATGTTTATATTATTTGGCAGTTTTTTGAATAAAACATATTTTACTCAATTTTTCGCCTGTATGTTAAAAAACAAATTTTGAAAATCCTCTGTGTTAAAAACACTTTCCTCTTTTTCCTGAAAAATTTATATTAACTAGAAATAAATATTTTTAAGTTTTCCCAAAAGTATTTTCTACAGCCATGATTATAATTGTATAATGCTTTGTTACGAATAATGATATAAATAATGTAGTAATACCTGTAAGGAGGTGGCAAAGTCTCTTCATGCAAAGTACACTCTTCTTTCACAGGTTTAGTTTTTTTGAAGATGTTTTTCGTCATGATGTCGACGTCACGGCCATATTCATCTGTGACATCTAAAAGTGCTGATGGTGGCGCATCAAATGAAAATACGAAAACACTGAAACAATAAATATTTATTTGATATTAAAAATATAATGAAAATGCAAAAACCAAATGGAGCATTGAAAAAAAAATACTGAGTACAATTATTTAAAAAATGTTTATTTAAAAGTCGTCATTTGGAGTTCATTGTTTTAGATTCTGAACAATGCCTAAAAATTAAGCATAAAAGTACTGAAAAGCATGTGAAAATCAATTTATTGAAGAGGAAAAAAATTTTAAAATTGGCTGAAGTTTTACCATTTTTATTTTATTAGAGGTCGAGTTTTTCGAATTAATTTAATAGTATTTTAAAATCTACATTTTATTTATAATATGAGAAAATATTTTTTAAATGTATAATGAATATGTTACTATAATAAATTACAAAATTGGAACATATTTAATAAGTGCATATTATTTCGATGATCACTACTTTATTATGGTACATTATAATATGAAAATTATAGCAAAACTTTATATATATTATAATAAATTTATAATGCAAACGATATTTAAAAGAACAAGAATTATGAATTGATAATTATGATTTTTACAAAGTGATTTCTTATAGCTCTGTTAAATATGATAAATTTTGAATAAATTAATGTGACCTTACCTCGCTTCTCTATGGTATTGTTCATTCGCCCTTATTTTATACGGAGTACGTTTCCTACCCAAATATTCGATTTTCCTGATAAAACCTCCTTTTTCAAAAATGGTTTCAGCTGTTCTTTTCAAAACTTTTGCTGTGTTTGTCTGAAAACAATCATCTAATAATTAAATTTTTTCATATTACTATGCACTTTATAAACTATTGAAAATCATAATTGATCATAATTTTATGTGTACCAGTATTTACAATATTCACAATAAAAATTAAATATAATTTGGAGTCAACAAATGACAAAATTTTGAAAAAATAAATTTTTCTGAAAAGTTGCTATTCTACACATTAACTTATTGAGCCATGAAAAATATTTGCAAGATTTTGCAGATAAAGACGAATAATTTGTTGTTTCAGTTGGAGCTGTCTTTAGATTAATAAAAGTAAAAAAATTGAAAAGTTGGTTTACCTTGGACATGATTCGCATTAAAATTGGCATTTCATAAGTCGGCATGTTGATAAATTGAGGAAAACCTAAAATGTGAAAAGGTATTATTATAAATAAAGCGAATGTACGAGCAAATAAATACTTTTTATTGATTTATAATGAAATATGTATTAAAAATAGTTACAAAATAATAATTGAGTGTCAAAAGTGACAAAATTGATCACAATATTATTAATTATTATAGTGTTGAATAAAATCAGCTGTTTCCATTTTCGATCCATTCCTCTATATTTCCTTTATAAAACGACTTAACTTGCACCAGTATTCTTAACATTTTTGTTGCCCGGAAACATGGAGGAAAAAAATGAGCTCGCATTTTGGGCGTGGTATTTTTATATTTTCTGAACGATATAAATATACGTATATATTCAACATATTGAGAATGATATGTTTATTTCATTTAATTTCTATGAATAATATGCGGGATTTTTAAAGAAATTCTCGATAAATAATTTTATATTTAGAAATTGTAATGTTGGCATTACGTAGTATCATGATTGGCATTCCTGGAATTCAACTCCTCAAGTTGAACCTGTCAAATCTGTCAAATCTGTCAAATAATTACTGCAAATAACGCAACGTATGCAAGCTTTATCTGGTTTTTCTTGTTCTCGAGTTTGATTGAGCCGTATTGAGTTCTATCACGCTGAAAATATCATTACTTCACAAAAAAAGATCGAAAAAAGTGTGTTCAAGTGTGTTTATAATATCTAAGAAGAAGAAAATATGGCCAAAGAAGACAACGATATAATGGACGAGTCGAAAGAGTTGATGCAAAACGACGAGCCCAAACCCGTCGTCGTCGTCACGCCCAAGAAGCCAGATGTTCCTGAGGTTTGAATATTTTTTTTCCTTCTAGTATTTTTAGTAGAGTGTAAAGTTACTGTATTGCGATTGTTAATTTGCAAATTTGCATAGAATTACGCAGTGGCGTAGTTGACAATTTTTTCGGGGGGGGGGGGTGGTTAGAGTCATAATTTATATATCTATATATATAGGATTATATGTATATATATATAGAATTTTCTTCATGACGAATATTTCGGGTGGGGGGGGGGGTTTAAACCCCCTCCCCACTTGTACGCCACTGGAATTACGAAGTTCTGTGAACTCGAACTGATAATTGTCAGTTTTTATTCTTACCTGGACCATCTTGCAGTATTTTTTTATGAACTGATAAGTTTATAAAAATCGATTTTTAGCTAATTAACATACTGGGTATGCTAATATCCATGTACCAAAAAGGAATCCAATATTCCTTTTTGGATTTCGAGTTGAAAAGTCCTTTGCCATTTTTTACAAAAGTCAAAATCAAAAAAGTTATTCCAGTTTAAAATTTGAGAAATGAATGTGCTCCCTCGACAATTGGGGATAAAAACCATAGATAAAATTCTACCTAAATTTTTAAATATTTTTATGAATCGAAAAGTCCTTTGCCACTTTTCACAAAACTCAAAATCTAAGAAAATATTTAAGTTTGAAATCTGAGAAATGAGCGGTTGAGAGCAAAAGACAAACTAGTAAGTGACAGAAAAGATAGAGTTACCACTCTGTCTCTTACTAGTTTGTCTTTTGCTCTCACCTGCTCAAATCTAATTAGTTAAAATTTCAATTTTAAATATATTTTTGATCCTAGTGATTTTGGTTCTTATAAAAACCTCATAAAAATTGTTTGTAAAAAACTTTTTTAGGTTGATCTTATAAAATTTTAATAAGAAAAATTTTTTTTAAAGACTTACCTTATACAAACTTTATAAAAAAACTTTTCTTTATAAAATTTTATTTTTCCAGAAATTCTTATACAAATTTTTTTTTTGCAAAACACTCAGCAAAACGTAACATTTCGTACTCAGAGACCGTCCGCAAAGTAAGCTTTTGGAGTACAGCGAACTTCGTTACTTTTCCGTACTACTTTACCTACCTAGGCAGGAAAAGTAAACAGCTGTGCAACTATACTTATATATTTTTGTACTATACTATTTATTTATTTATTTTCAATTATTTATTTATTATTATTAACATTATTTTTTTCACAAAGTTTTTTTTTCAAACAAAATTTTTTTCTCCAAATAATTTCTTTTTTTTTCAAAAAATGTTTTTTATACGAAAACGGGCGAAAAAGTCCACTTTTTTCGACAGTGGACTTTTTCACCTGTTTTCAAATAAAATATTGTTCGCACCATGGACAGAAGTTTTTTTCTCACTCGTGTGATTGTATGCCTCAGCTTCGCCTCGGCCAACAACCTTCACACTCGTGGGAAAAAAAATTCTGTCCTAGGTACGAAATATACTATTTTTGAGAAAAAATTTTTTTTTCCACAATAGTAGATTGTGTACCAAGGCCGCAAAGTAGGCTTTTGTCGTACAGGCAGAATTTTCAGTTCGAGGCAAGCACGGGCGTTATTTTCAATACTCGGCT